>LZPO01045726.1:11377-24027 GCA_001675575.1 Neotoma lepida | reverse complement strand
TTTTTATTATGCTTTATTTATTAGTATGTACATGTATGATGTGCACAGGTATGTNAATGCTACTGCTAGCATGTGGAATTCAAAGGACAAGCTTTGAAAGTCTGTTTTCAANTTCTACCAAGGGCTCCAGGTATCTAACCCGANGCATTTCACTAATGGGGAAAACATTTTGACCAGCTGTGCTATCTTGCTGCCACTCTTTATGTATCCAAGATGTTAATTTCCTGTCCAATGCATGCAGTTGTCAAATGTTTATTTTTTCCATTCTGTACATATATGATAATTGAAAGTGATTATTTGCAGAAAGAAGAAATGTCAATTGCATCCAGTGCTCCTGGGGGNTCAAACTTGCAAAGCTGATAGAGTCTCTTGGTGGAAGAATCTGGCATATTATTTTGAGTTGAATTTTAGTTTTTAAAATTCCAGTGATCTAATCTACTACCTTGTCCATATCAGACAAATTTTCTCTCACCAGACTGCCTCCAAGCCCTATTTTCATTATATTCTTAACAGTAGTTTGAGTGGAGTAGTGGCATAGGGTTTATGAAGAGATGAAAATGAGGGAAGACATGTAACTGCAAAGATTCGTTAATTCCAAGGGAACATAGGTTTCTTTTGTTTGGATTTATATTTTGTTTCCTTGTTTGGTTTTGGCTTTCTATGGCAGGGTCTGATGTGTCCCCATGTTGACCTCTAACTTACTATATCACCAAGGATAATCCTACATTCCTGATCCTCACACTTCCATCTCCCAAATGCTTGGATTACAGTGGTGTGTCACTGTCGTGTCTCAAACTCCATGCTAGTGTGGCCTGAATATTGTTCATAAGCCATCCCAGCAGGCACATGCTTTGCTCTGTGCACACAACTGTCACTCAGCAAGCACTGGAAACATTCAATCTGTGGAAGCAACTACAATATGGCAAGTCTTTCTGGTTACACATTTGACAAGGTTTAGCAGCTTTGATTGCTTGGGCACCTCACATAAATGAGAAGAAGCAAATAAAGATGGTAGGTACCTAAAAGTTAAGAATGAAGGTATTTGCACTTCATTTGTTTGTTGACTCACCTTAAGGAGCTAGAGCAGTGGTTCTCAACCTGTGGATTTTAACCCCTTTGGGNGTCAACATATCAGACAATCTGTATATCAAATATTTACATTAGGATTCATAACCATAGCAAAGTTACAGTTATGAAGTAGCAATGAAATAATTTTATTATTGGGGGTCACCACAACATGANGAACTGTATTAAAGGGTCACAGCATTAGGAAGCTTGAGAACCACTGGGCTAGGGAGAAAAGAAGACAGAAAAGGAAGGAATCTAAAAATCAGTAAGAGACAACAGAAGGACAAGTGAAGTAAAGTAGTGTAAAAAGGGAAGATTTGGAAAAGTCTTCCTCAATTTGCAGTTATTCAGCCATGAGAACATATTTAATACTTCCTTTGNCTTCAATAAATACAATCACAATTAAAAACACATTATCTGTGCATAACACATTGTCAGACTATGTGTTCTCTTCTGCAAGCAGCCAAGCTTAAGTATTTAACTAAATGCTTACAAAAAAATGTTAATCCTCTGGCAACAGTGTCTGGGAAATTCTATTCTCTAAGCGAAGTCAGAAATAAATTATCACAAAAGAAGGTTCAATCCTAACGTCATACTAACATGCAAAGATGAGAAACACATACATAATACTAGTAATTAAAATGAGATCTAGTGGGCAATTTGCTCTTAATNGAGATGCCAGAAGTAGGAAATCATAACACAAGATAACTGCTTACTTTTGAATTTAAAATAAGCAGCACATGTTTGGGGGGGGATCCTTTATTATTGAATGGAGAAAAATTTTTAAAAAAAGGTACACTGCTTGCTATAGTTAAGACCAAAGTCTCACCAGGTCACATGGTGCATACACACATACACAGACACACAGACACACAGACACACACCTGTCTCTTATACACATCTAGATGTGTATAAGAGACAGGACACACACAACCCCCCCCAAAAAAAACCACCCCATATCCTATTTACTTGAGTATTAGTACCAAAGAAAGAAGGAAAGCACAAGGCTCACAGTTGCAGAGTCGAAACTGACAAGTGTGTACTTGTTTTAAAGTCCCGGGTGAAGTTGCCTTGCAGTTCTCATATTGGAAGAAAGAACTAAGAAACTTGGTAAAATAGTGACTATCCAGTTGCTATTTTCTTAGATGTTTATAACAGTTTGACTCACAACACTCCACATTTTTTTAAATCAATTACTATTGCTCAAGAGTCTGTGTGGTTCACACTGCTGAGCACAAAGTTAAGATTCACTGTTAAAGCTATCCAAAGCCATGCAGATGAGACAAATAAAAGTAGGTACCACCATGGNCTATCTGTAAATGGTCCTGTCCCCTTTCTGTAGCTTAGGGCCAGTTGTATATTACTGTATATGGCAGTCGTATGTATTGAAATGGCTTGCCAATTGTGTGTGTGGGGGAGGGAGAGAGACAGAGAGACACAGACACAGACAGTGAGACACAGAGAGTGAGAGGGAGACACAGACACAGACAGTGAGACACAGAGAGTGAGAGGGAGAGACAGACACAACAGAGAGAGAAAGAGAGGCACGGTGAGGGAGAGATGGAGAGGGAGACACACACAGAGAGACCCACACAGAAATACACACAGAGAGATAGAGAGAAACACAGAGAGACACACAGAGACAGAGAAGAGACTTGCACAGAGAGACACACACACACAGATGCCCACATTGAGACACACACGGAGAGAGACACCCACACAGAGAGACACCCACATAAACATATGCACACAGAAACACACATACAGAGAAAAACACACAGAGAGACACATATACATAGAGAGAGACACACAGATAGAGGGAGAAATAGAATGATACATGGAGAGAGACACAGAGAGACAGAAAGGAGCAGTGAGACAGAGAGACATGGCAGACAGAGAGATATACACAGAAAGACACAGAGGAGAGAGATACACAGAGGAGAGACAGAGAGGAGAGAGACACAGAGAGGAGAGAGAGAGGCACAGAGATACAGAGAAAAGGAAAACACAGACACTGAGGACAGTGAAGTNGAGTCAGGGAGAGGAGGCAGAGACAAAAGCAGAGATAGAGAAGCATACACACAGATAGGAACTTCCAGAGACTGAGGTAGAGACAGAAAAAGGTAGAGAACACACACTTTTTCACAGTACAAGTGTGCCATGAACTATTTAGGGCATAGTTCTATTGAGACTTAATGTATTAGTAACAAGAACTTCATTTTCACTGACCTCTATTCTGTCTGGCAACCCTAGCACTTCGGCTGCTCAGTGACCTGGCTTTCNATATGAGTTAAACATTCATATTCCATCTGGTTCTCACTTAATTTCATTTTAAATTGTCTGTCACACTGCTCTCCTTTTTCCTGCTTTATGTATCTTTTAGAGTAGTAAGAAATTGAACGTGGCTTCATTTCTCTGAGACCTTGCATTTTAAACTAATTACTTTTGTCAATGTAAAACACAAGTCTTTTTCCAAAGGAAGTAAGAGTTTATTAGGAGCTAAATATTGAATGACAATCAATGCTTGGGAAAATGGTCAGGTTAACTCTGAATAGTGTTCTCTTCTATCTTCTTTATTGCACTTATAAAAAAATCAATCATAAATAAAAGCATTTACCAAGAANTCAAGCTACAATAGAATATCTAAAAATGTTGCATTGGTATTAAAGACCTACAGATAATTTGACCTTAGCTGACTAGAACATTGTGATCATTGGATAGGAAGATGCTATGCCACAAGTAGAGAGACAAATTATCTTAGGCTATCTTTACTCCCTTCATTGGCCATTTGCTTTCAGGCTCTGTGTCCAACTTCAACACTATGTGGTAAGGTGGGTGAACTTTTGAACTCCATACTCCACATAGAAGACCTACCACTTCCACCAACCCCAAATCTAAGAATGCTATCAAATTCCACCTGAGGTGTACAGGGAAGATTTCACAAGGGGAAACTTAGTTTTCTCCAACAGAGTTTCATTAGGTATACAAACTATTCTTAAGGGCAGGCCCCTTGTCCAGAAGTAGATGGTCAATGACAGCAACAACAACAACAAAAAGCAAAACAAACAAACAAACTACACAGTGATATTTTTGGAGCTTCTTTGTCTCACAATTCTTTGTCTGAACTTTTTTTCAGCCCTACAATCCTTTTGCTTATGTATTATGGTTTCTGTTTTTGTTTTTATGGATCATCTGTGTGTACAAATATGTCTCAATATTTGTATGAGTTTCTTATANTTTTTCTCCAGCTTTTTTCGACTTGTTTGTTCTATTCTTGTCTGCTTATGTTTTATTTTACTATTTTATTTTTNGATGAACATTTGATTTCTAGTGAGAGAGACAGAAAGAAAAGGTGTGGATTTGTGTGAGTAGGAAAGTGTGGAGGATCTGGGAAAAGATGAGGCAGGAAAAAGCATAATCAGAATCTATTTTCAATTAAAAAGGATAAAATAAGTGTTAAAATAAGATAAAAATGCCAAAAAATCAAAAGGATGAAAATACCTCCCCCAGAAAACAAAAACNGAGTCAATTCATAGCGGTAAAATGACTCCTAGTAACACAATGCTGCAACCATAGAGCAGAGCACCACTCAACACTCATCAGAAATTACTTGCAATAGATGAGACTCAACAAAAAAACTGACACTGGATGATGTGCAGAGAGTAAGCAACTTAGAAGCGCTCATCCCTCCATGGAGTATCTTTTTCAAGCCCCTCCCTTCAAAGCTCAGGAATCTGTACCAAGAGAGAAGGGTGGAAGAAAGATTTTTAAGAGACAAGTTNGTGGATGACCCCAGACAGAACAGGACTGATGCACATATGAACTCACATATGACAGCATTCACAAGACCTGCACAAGTTCCACTAGACAAAATCAAGGTCTGATAAGGGGAAGTAGATACAAAGTCCCACCCTTAATCAAGTAGCTGTTTGGAATTGATACCCGCTGAGAGAGGGAAAACTCAGTTTACTGCAATGGATTGTTTTTTAGGTATATCAATCACACTCCAGGACAGGCCCCATGTCCAGGAATGAATAGCTGTCCAACATGCACATATGCATGCACATAATGTCTTAATATATCAATTTCCCTAAAACTTGGAGTTTTTTACTGCACCCAAATTCCTCTTAGAAATTAGCTATGTAAAATAAACTATTTGTTACTTAATTCTCACTGAACTACCCTATTAACATTTTAAAGTTGGGTTCTTTATGTCATATACAGTGTTATTTGTCTCCTTCCTGCAAAAATGTGCCTGCCTGATAAAACCAAACTAAGGAAGCAAGGCTTGATTTTGGCTCACTCTTCATTGGTATACTCCATCATGACAGAAGTCACAGAGGCAAGACCTTTAGGCATCTGGTCCCATTACATTCACAAGGACGCAGAGGAATGAAAGCTAATGCTCAACTTGCTTTTTCCTCTTTATCCAGTCCAGGACATCAGACTGTGGTACTGTGGTACTTCCCACAATTAAGAAAGGTCTTCCCACATCAACTAACCTGATCTAGACCATCCTTCATAGGCACTCCCAGATGGCAAGCTAATCTAGATTGTTCCTCCCAGGTATGCCTAAAAGACTCGTTTTCAAGGTAATTCTAAATCCTGTCCTGTTGGCAGTTTTAACCATCATACTTAACATAAAACATTATGTTCTTTTCCAAATGAGGTGGTTAAATATACTCTTGCTTATTAAAGCCTGGGTGCCATCATCCTCCCCACTATCTCTAGAATTACATGGCTTTGGGAAAAATTAATATGCTACAATACTAACACTGCTTTTGTCTCATCCAAATCATGTAAGGTCTAAGTTTCAGTTTTTACTTTTGTCAAGACATCTATGAGAACTGCCTCTTCTTAAGGCCATTGTGAAAGCTCAAGTGACAAACACCAGGTGCCTATTGCAGAGGCTGGCTTCTTACAAGTTCTTTCAGAGACAGTTCTCAGTGGGAGCTCTGAAATCTTGTTCTTTTTCTCAATTTTGAAGGCACTGATTTTTATATAATCATGTTCACAGTCATCTGGGGTCTCCGTAGTACTTCCCTATAAAACAGAGAGCATAGAAAAAGCTGGGACCAAACNTACATCGAGGATCTGGTCCTCTTTCCCACGCTGCCATCTTCTTCCTCTGTCCCAGATATTCAGTATCTTCATGCTGTGCCTCATATCATACATAAAAGGATGATGGTTATTTTTTCTTAGTAGCATATAATTTCCCCAGATATACAAAATGTGTATTTAAAGTTTTCTAATGGCTTCTTTCATGCATTACCTCTGTTAGAATTTATGTGATAGGAAACTAGAGAAGTGCTCTTTCAGCAAGTTCTCGTATTCTCTGAGTCAAAATGGACACTCATTCAAACACCAAAGTATCTTAAAAACCCCAAGGCCAAAGGCCACAATGTTTATATTTTGCATAACAAAATACTATAAGTCATGTAGAATATGGCTAAAAAGAAAAAATTACCCCATCACCCTTCACTAGACTCCAAGATACCCAGCATGGAGAAATGAGATGATTAAGTCTTTGCTTTGTACTTGAAGCCCAGTATGAGAACCAACAGAGTTAACTGCAGTGCAAGGTAAAGCACTCTGCGATTTCTCCAACACCTGTGAGGCCCGAGCCCTAAGATTGGGGTTAGGAGGAGCTACACTATCACTCCTCCATACTTAGACAGCAGAGTGGAAGAAACGCTTCCTGCAAGAGAGAACGGTATGAAAGGTGGGACAGAACTTTACCTGGGAGTTCAATGTCACAACCAGAGCAGAACCTGAAGATCTATGCAGGGTGGAGCTCATAGACAGAGCCTCTAAGTTGGACTTGGAATAAAACAAAGTCTATTACAAGAACTTCGGAGTGTACTGTCAGCCCTAGAAATCCAAAGCTATAAGCCAATTAAAGAGATGACTAATGGGGAAAGCACACCAAGGAGATGTAAGCAAAGTGGCACACTAGAAAAAGGAACAGAGTAGTACAGTGACCCCCAAGTCATTTTTTAAGCACTGATATGAACTTTAGTTTTAACAGCAGAAGAAATGCTTATAAGTAAGCCATCTGGTCACAGCATGGCCTAGTTCATCATTGTCTCAGCCTTAGTGGTTCTCAGAAGTCCTTATTGCTTAGGAGGACACCCTGAGTCCTCTAAGATAATTATTTCTGCTCCAGCATATAGTCTTGCTGTGGTAGAAAATTTTATTTTGGCAGAGGGGGTCATAACTGTGAGACTCACAGTTGAATGGAAGTAGTTTTGATCTTGTTGTTAATCAGTCCTCTTGCAGCTCAAATCCAAGATGAGTACTAGTTTAGGCTCCTGGAGCTGTGGGGGATGCCTGCAGTGAGAGAGAAAGAAAAAGAGAAACAAAGAAGGCTAGTAAAATTGAGGAGAAAGTTGTATTTGAGATTGAATTACTAGACAAAACCAGATTTGAAATTAAAGATATAAACAGTTTTGGATTTTCTATGTCTCTCTCTCTCTCTCTCTCTCTCTCTCTCTCTCTCTCTCACACACACACACACACACACACACACACACACTCCAGAAATAAAGTGTTCAGAAAAGACCATTATTTATGTGATAGGTCTGCTTTTGATGAGATCATCATGAGCATGAACCACAGTTTTAATCAAATTAGCAAAGCTAGGAAGAGCTGGCTGATACCAAAGCTACATCAGCAGACACACTGATAGAGAGTACTAAATGGGATGAATGAAAGGGGACTGTGAATATGTTCCGTACTTCAAGGAAGGGAAGACAGACCCAGAGGATGATTTGGAAATGATTGGCAATACTGTCTTGGTTTCAACAGGGCAGATGGGCATCCTGCAGAAGTTCTCGAGATAATCTGCTTTGTACTGTCAGTCAAGGCTGCATATGAGATTTCAGGGGCAGGCATTTCCTCCCCTAGAGTGATAGGGTAAGCCTCAGCAATGGTAATGATGCCACCATGGAATACTGAGAAGCCCTTTTATCAAGCTCAAGCCTCAAAACCTCATGATGTTCACGTTGGTAAGTTTGTAAATTCCTTCAAATTTATCTCCTCTTCTCCCCAATTTTCCCTCTTGAGATGGACTCCCTCTCATGTCTGCCTCACCTTCTCTAAACCCCAGCATGTTTACTAAAAGGAAAATGCAAAATCTCTGTATCATGTCAGAAGAGCCATCTGATATGGGACAGAAGAAAACCAAAAACTTAAGGGACTATTCTATTGCCACTGATCTCATAATCCTTTGGTTCTATTTTGATTCTTTAAACTTTTCTTAAGGTATGAATTTTATATCAAAATTTACAAGATTAATATATATATATATTTTAAACTTTTGTTATATTAATGGTCATATAGAATACTAACTCTAGAAAAAAGGCTTTATCTAGCTGCCTATACATATTTTTGTGTTTTAGTCTCTATCAGTTTTCTGCAGGGAATCATGACCAGGCCTAACAGCAAATTTGAAGTCTCCAAAAGGATGATGGGGCCCCATAACCATGATTCTACACGGACAATAATAATATCACTAAGCTGACAAACATCATCCAAAGATCAGCTTTGGACTACAAACTGCTCAGGACAATCTTGAGATGGCTAGCTGAGATGATCCAGCCTCACAGACTATTCCAACTTGAGATAAGCCCTGCATTTTTTGTATTATGCAGAGATTCGACAACAAATGATACAGCTACCTCTCCCAGGACTTGACAAGTAACCCAAAATTTTTCTTTTCAGGATCCCCTAAAAATACTTTCACCCACAAACAGCAGGAAGCAAATTTAAGAACAAGGTGCCCACGTTCCCAAGAGGTGGGGCAGGTTTGGAATGAAACTCAAAGTGTTCGTCCTCTGATTTTTTTCTTTGACTCTTGATCCTGAATTTGTTTCTCAATTTCCAAATCAAAACGAATAGGCTGAATGGGAGGTTTAATAGGAGGTCTCTTGGGCAAGATGGGGCCACTTCCAAAAATTCTGGAATCAAGTTCCTAGGCTTTGAATTTATATTGTTGCTGTTTCTCAAACTCCTCAGCCTCCTGTTCTGCTGTACTTTTGCAGGTCACAAACCTTGCACAATCTTTGGTTTGCAGTATGGGAGTCTGGGGGGTCTCTTGAGATCTTGGTCACAGGTCTGGAGGGTAACAAGTTCTCATCCTTCTTATTCCTCAGGTGATATCTAGTAACAGCTTGTTTGTGGAAGGCTTTGACCTGCTGTGAAATGGGCACATATGAAGAAGCTGCTTCGTCAAATGTTCTTTTCTTTCCTTTGGACAGATTGAAAGGCTTAACAACGGTGCATCCTTTAGTCACTCGGACAGGAGATGAAAAATGCTTTCGAAATTCAGACATCAAATTCACTTGCTTATACTCTTCCTGGTTCTTATGATGTTTGACTCACTCATCTGTAAGGACGTGAAAGTCAACTGTTACGGTGACGTGGTTCATGGATTTCCTCACAGGTTGCGCTGGCCCTGCAGGAGCAAGCTCCTTGAACTCTTCATTCTTTCTCTGCATCTCTACCACCTCCTGCTGCACTGGCACAGGTTCCCACTCCTGGACTGACAACAATCTTTCACTATTTTGAACCATGGGTGATAATACCATTGCATCTTACCTTGGCTTAAGGACTTTCTGATCTTTCCATCTATCCGCTCCCAAGTGTCTCTTTCCTATTCTATTTGTTCAAAATAGAGAATGACCCTCATTCCCTATAGAATTTTATCCACCCACAAACTCCTGNAATGCCATTTTCTACATGTAGCATTTGTAATATGTCTAACCATAGTTCTAAAGTTTTGTAAAACTTTAAATGTAGTATACAGTGTTAAAATTCAATTTTCAAAATAAAATTCCAACACATACTTTTTATGTATCTGGAATAAATCAGTCTCTACAAAATATCTAAGATGATAATGAAGAGATTAAAATGAAAAAGNATACAGATAATATCAAGGCTAAAACAATAATAAAAGAAAAATCACATTTAATATTATGTTAGAACCATTTATCATGGAGTAGGTAGTTCTCAGAAGATGAGCAGGAAGACTTCTCCAAGAGATTTGGAGACCATCATGGTCTGAGAGCTGGGAGGGATAGGCTGGATGTCTAGCAATTGTCTCATTTGTCACAGCTGCTGTTAAATGCATGGCTAGAACTTTAATCAGACCATCCAAAATAAAGTATCCCCTCAGATTGCCTCCACCTCAGTATTTCCTGAGGAGACCTCATACTTCCTGTCATCAGTCAGCAAGTGAGAAGATCAGCCTTCCACCCACAGAGAGACACATCATTTTTCAACTGAAAACAATCAACATCCACTTACTCTATCCATTAACCATTGACTTCATCTTCTTCAAGTCAAAGTTGACAGTTGATGGCAAGAAAAGAACAGACCTGTAAGACCCATTTTTGTTTCGTTTCTGTAAATAAACAGTGCAAGTGTTCAACAAAGAATATCAATAAGTGCTTTGAATATGGAATTATCATTTTGAAAAGAACACTACAGAGTCTAGTTATGTACTAGCAAAATGTGTACAAATGTGAAGCTTGTTACCAAAGGGCCTTCCCTGTAGTCAAGCTGATGAGTAGGCAGTAGAACTGCATATATTACTACATGGTCCACAGGCATTCACAAGCCTTAGGAGGAAAGTTGAGCAGTGTGTCTCATGCAGGAGGACATGCAGGAACATTACTAACTTTGTCGATGTCACAGAATGNGGTGACAAAGAAATACTTGTTAAATATTCAAGAGGTCCTTGCTCTACTACAAGTGAAGCAACCTTGCTGAGTAGCAGAAGGTAGAGAAACTTCTGCAAGATTTTGTGTTTGCAATGGTCCTCTAAGACACAGATCTTGTTAAAAACTTTTGAATTGTTGCTTTCAATTGACTGTGCTCCATAAATCATATTTTAGTTGAGAAATTATTCTCCCTGCAGGTGCAAAATCTCCTGCATGGAACATATATTTTCAACTCTATTTTTTCATATTGAAATGTCTAAGTATTTCAGCTAAAAGAGTATCTCTCTTCTATATATATATGTTTGCAAAGTAAAAATAACTTATTATTTAGAATATTTTTAAATAATTTAAAATGTTAAATATTGCAAAAGTATTTATTTTGTTCTAGGGAAGAACTAATGTTAAATGTATTTAATCATAAAAAGAAGCATTAGAAAAGATTCTTTCCCATGTTGAGCTATTACACCAAATGCAGAATTTAGAAACTGCATCTTTTACCTCGAGTTCACATCAACTCATTTGCATACTTCCAATGTTTTTTTTTTTTTATGGAAAAACTCCCACCGTTTTCCTTCTAAGAGGTTTTGAGTTTGTTGATGTTCTTTTTATTATTCTTTATTTTCTTTAATTTTTTTTCATTTTACATACCATCCCCAGTTCCCTTGCTCTCCCTTTCTCCTGCCCTCCACATCTCCCCTATCTCACCCCCCATCCATTCCTCAGAGGAGGTAAGGCCTCCCTTGGGTAGTCAACAAAGTCTAGCATACCAAGTTTAGTCAGGGCCTAGTCCCTTGACTGCTTATTGATTTTTATGATAGCATTCACCATGTCCTAAGATAGATGCCCTCTAACAAGGAATATCTGATTTATTGACATGAATGGATATAGAAAGAGGTCTTCACAATGCTTAAGTTAAAGGAAATCTTCATTAAAAATTTATAACAAAAAATTATAACAAGGTTGATCTAAAACTTTCTTAGATATTGGAAAAGGGGTAATAATTTCTTTCCCATGTATATTCCAGATTATATTAAAATGATGCATACCAGATTGTTGACCAACCTATTAAATGTCAAGTCATCTTCTACACTCCATGTGACTCTTTGGTTCTTTAAATACTATGTTGGATAGGGAGGCTTCTGATAGCCCTGACTATCAGGAAAATAAGCTTCATATTTCAAGGTTTGGATAAAAAGAGATAAAAATATAATATGGAGTTAGTGGAAATATGTAAATATCTCCAACACTTATGGTGGATAAGGGATTATTTTGTTCCTCTCAACATATTAGTTTGATAGAAGAAATCTGAAAGTTTTAGGAAATTATGAGATTGTCATCCCATTCATGTGCTTCATCTCACAGGACAATCTGTAGTCACCTTTGGTCAGGTTTCATTGTATCAAAGGTTTGTGCCTGTTCCTGCAACAGAGACGACTAGGACCTAGGCAGGCAAACTACTAAAATATCTAGACTCCATCCCCATTTCTGACAGTCTAGTGCTAAATAAATTTTATGTGACATTCTCTAAAAACAATATACATAATACTTCCTGGTTTGGAGAAGAGCAAACACTATAGTGTGAATGAATGTTTTTCAGTGAGTTGTATTGCCTCACTTTTCTGATGCCAAAGTCAATTAGATAAAGGTACTAGTGGTGTGCTAAAGGCAAAAACTGAGCCTATGTAGCACTGAGAACTTATTAAACTCCTTATTGACTTAGCACATTGGTTTGTGCATCAGAACAACTCAATAAGTATTTGGCAATTAGGTAGAAAAGATGAGTACATTTACATATGAGAATTATGCATATCAATTCATCTGAATGTATTTGTAGTGTAAGAAGTGAGAATCAGTTCTTTT
>LZPO01045725.1:3080-24403 GCA_001675575.1 Neotoma lepida | reverse complement strand
CTGATTTTTTTTCTAGATAATTTAAAATCCTCTACAAATACACAGAAGCAAAACAGTCAAATAAGACATCCAGGAGAAAACAGGCAGAAAAAAAAAACCCACCTACATTGAAGGTATGAGACAATAATTTCTAAGGCTTTGGGATCTATTTTTCCCTTGCATTGTAATGCATTCAAATGTATGAGTGATGCCTTTTGTGTTTGATAATGTCAAGTGTGAATGTCATGGGCAGCCCCCCATCTCTGATGATATTAAAATGGTGGGAAGATGAAAAGCTTGGAGAAGTAAATGGAACAAATTAAATTAAAGTGGCTAGAGGACACAAAAAGTCACTCATCTACAGTTTGGTTCTGAGGCCATAGTGACGACCCTGTCTACTTAGGTAGGCTGGTAAAATCACTATTTCTGAGAAAAAGTGTGGCACTCCTTCTGTTTAATTGTGCCAATGATTATTTTTGCACCCTCTCATTGTAAAGTCCGCAGAACATAAGAAAACACCTCATAAATTTGCACAAAAATTTATATTATATAGTCTGAGTAATGTCTACCACTGTGGTTGTCAGTCAAATGTGCTAGGCATCAAAGAGTTCAAGGTGAAGTAGTCATAGTTTATAGAAAGTAATTGACAACACAGGCAATTTGGGGAGGCAATTAACTCCAATAAATAAAGTATATACCTTTTCAGAGAGATGAAAACTTTCAAAGATCACACAAATCCATCATAATCAATGTCAGGAAACTGGAGATAAACCCAACGTGGATTGTGTCCAAATAGCAATAGGCTAGACAGAACACCACATCTTCTAAACTATGTGCTTCATCTTCAACAAATGGTGAAGGTTTTCCTTATGAGGATATGAAATATACATATTTATACCAAACATGTCCTTAATGAGGCCATGGCATCTACAGTGTACACAAGAAATTGCAATAATTACAACAGCATCTACTTTTCCTCTTCTCAATATTTCTCTACTTTGCTCCCTGTGACAAGGCTAACGCAATACCCACTGGCCTCCAGCCTTGAGACCAGGCATTTCCCCCTCTTTCCTCAACAACATCCCTTAAAGGTAAGTTAATACCACAGTAGCATTAGTAGCTTCATAATGCTGCAATATAATTGGAGAAGAAAGATCATCTAGACAGGTGTTTTAGAGAATCTTGGGGGTGGGGGAAACTCTGCTGTGCAGATTCACAAATCTACTCCGTCCTCACTCCCATGCCAAGTTGCAACTGCTCTACAAACTGCCAGATATCTTTGCTATGGGTACCCAAAATTTGGCCTGTCATTCAGAGCCCACCACTGCACTCAGATCTGCCATTGCTCGGGGGTCCCTGTTTCCCACGTGATCCATCTGATAGTGCTGTCCCAGATTGTTTTATGTTTACATCTTCCCTCCTACTTCAAAATATCCCCTCAACCTACACCAGCCTCTTCTTGCCTGCTCTGTTGAGGGAGATAGGGAGGGCATATTTGGTCCATCCACTAGGGCTCTCCAGGTACACACCGTAGCTACCATTTCTATAAAGATGTCAGTGAGGGACAGGCATTTCTCATTGTTAGTTAACATTGGGCACATTTTATTCATGGTGCTTTGGATACAGGAAGCACTTTATAGATACTATGGGGAAAAAAGAGAAAGAGGTGCAAACAACTAATAAAAACAAAACCAGAAAATACAACACCCAGCAAATGTAAGGCTTTATGTTTCAAAGAAAGAAACAAAATAAACCAACTACTACATGTCAAACAAAATATGTACTTAAATTAGAGAAAAAGAAAGCTGGAATGTCCTTACCCCAGTGGACTCCTAGTGCTAATTGCAAAATAGATGTAGCTGACGCTCATGCCTTCTAAATATAAGCTCTTTCCTACCAGGAAAAAAAAATGAATGGGAGGTATTATATAAACATCCTATGGAGCATTTCACACCTCAGGAATGAAAAGTGACAAAGAAGTATTTCAATGCAACAGGAAAACCCACCAGTAGAGAGCCAAGTCTGCCCAAGGTAACAAAAANCAAAAGCTTTCTAACGTAGGTCAGAAGCTGGGCCTGTATGGAAGTGGTTTTGTGATGCCCAACACTCCCTGTATGTGAGAAGAAAAAATACACTTCTCTTCTCCATTGAAATTGGCTAATTGATCATATCTAAAAATAAATATTCCCATAGACAGAGGTCATTGGTTGCTTGAAATTGCATCAGTTCGTGCCTGGGTACTAGAATCCTAGGCTCCTCTGGGATGTCTTTGTCATTTTATCAGAATGATTACCAGCAGAGTAGTTCCAGTGTGGGTCCCTTCAGCTTCTAGGCTTGTATTTGCTTTGGCATTTCTCTTTCCCCTATCAAGCCTTGTGGCTTTTGCTTTGTCAGTCTGGCACTTAATATCCAATGTTAATTACATTTCCCATTCTGAGGAAAATCCTATTGGGCTAATTTTTCAACATCATATAATGAAAGAACTTCAGTGACAAACCACGTAGGTTTTCGATTGTTTTTTCACTGGTACATCTATTAAGAACTTAATATTCAGTGGGGAAACTCTCAGAGCAATGAAATTCTATTACTTTAGAGGTTGCATGCTTTTAATTTCTTAATATTTCATTACATGTTGGCAACTGGTGCATATTTTTATAATGCGTTTGATCATTACTCTTCTCGGGGTATTCTACTTCGGCTCTTCCTNTGACATCATATTTGCATGTTAAAGGGTTTTAGCATTCAGGAATGGAATGTTCTGAATAGCAAATGTGCAGTTAACTTGATTTTTTTTTTAAACGGAAAACAGCAAACAGACAGTATATACAGGGCCCAAGGAGGACGATATCATTGTTTACAAATCTAAATCAAGTTTGGATAGCTTTCTATAGAACATCATAAAAGGTAATGATTCAATATAATCCATTAATTAGCAAATTAGTTGGGAGAGAAGACTCTGTTTCTTTGCCTTTTATAAGTCTACTGTTTTTCTTCTCTTTCCTGCAGGGGGTAGGGGGGAATAATCTTTTCTTTGCTCTCCAGCAACATCTACTGGAAAAGTCAGAAAAATGCTATTTATATGAATCAGATAGTTTGAGTAGGGATCACACTGATTGCCATCTACCTAAAGAGTGCCAGCTGAACTACCAGCCGGCTACAGTGCACCTCTCTGCACACACACTTTAGTTCTATTTCCTTCTCTAGGAGAGACAGAGGCTCAGTTGGGGTGAATGCGCAAGGAGCGATTTAAAATTTATTACTGCCTCACCTCGAAGAAGTCATTGTCATACACAAAAGTGGAAAGTACATGGGATGAAGATAACATAGTGCCCAGGGATGTCTTCTCGACCCTTACCACTTATTTAAGACATCATCCCCATAGTCAGAGAAAAAAAATCAGTATTTAGGTATACCAAGAGTTAGAAAAGAGTTCAAGCAAGAAAGCAGGACAGGGAAGGTGGAATTCTAGGAGAGCTTACAATAAGATTCTGTAGAGTTTCTTAAGTTAAAAAGGAAAAACAAACTACATGTGAGGCCATTCTTTAAATTTGCCAATGCCCACCAAGTCTACACAACATCCCCAGTACTTTCTCCTTTTATGGTTCATGTCTCTCTCTGCAATTCAATCTACAGGAAAAAAAAATCAGTTTGCCTGCACCTGTACCAGGAGCTGCCCAGGAAACTCTGGATGTTGTCAACTGACCTGAGCCACTGTCTACTTGTTCCCCAATACCCAGTACTGAGCAGCTCCTCGTGTCCTCTCAAGGCTGGATCCATGCGCTGCACCCACAAGATACCATTAGGTGGGTCTGGTGACACAAGACACCCCAGAGCGAGGTGTTAAAGAGGCAGTCCAGTTTGGGAACTAAGCAAGAAAACATCCTATCGTGACACAAATGCATGAAATCCCCTCTTCCCATGCTTGCTGAACTCCACAACGCCATAGCAGAGCAGTTCTTTCTAGGGCCAAGCCTGGAGGCATAGTCACCACCTTTCCATATTCCATTGCCGAGAAGCATTCTCTTAACCGAACAGTACGCTTTTAAGGTATTTCCCCGATGCCCACCAAGGTAATTTTAACATGAACTTAAACATGTCGGGTAATGCTTTTGGCCAAATCCTGAATAGAATTCAGATTCTGGTCACATTTAATTTCAAAAGTTGGCCTATTTGTGTTTTTATTTTTCCATTCTCAAATATCAATTCCTTCATGCCAGCCATAATTTTTTAACAACAGAGGCAATGGACACAATATCTACAAAGAGTGCGATTAACAGCAAATAGCCCAAACTTTAAAACAACATCTGCAGCCACAAAAACCCTGTGCTGAGCGATTCAAGTATACTGCATATTCTCTGTTTGTTCAACGTGAAAATAGATAGGAGCGTTTGAAAGCTTCATCCCAAAGCTTTTTAAAGGAGAAATGCCATCAAATATAATCCAGAGTTCCCATTCATCGCGCACAAAAGGAATGCCTATCTAAAAGCTACCTCTGGTAGAGGACTACAGGTATCCTAGATTTGGGGTACTAAATCAAAGTTCCGACTTGAGTCTCATAATTAGCCCCCTCTGTCATTAAGGGGCTTAAAATCCAGAAAGCTTTATCCAACAGCACCTCCAGAGTTAACTCCCCTCCAAACTGTCATAACTCAGTTCTCCTAATTATTTACTGCATACATTTCTAAAGCATGCCCTCACCTGATGTTTTAACTTCATATTTCATTTGGGACAACACTTCGTCTCCATTTAGGAACCGTCAACCTGCCGCAGGTTCAGGAGATTCAAGACGCGCCTCACCCACAAGCCAAGCCAAACACACCCAAGCAGCCAGACTTAAATAAACTCTGCCCTTTGCTGATACCTCCGGTGAGAAATTATTATAACGCATCAGAAGTTCAGTTAGAAGAAAAATTTCAAATGCCATCTGTCTCCCAGGGCTTAAGTCCTGGAGTTCAAAAGCAGTATCAATTGAATTATCCCCCCCCACCTTCCCTTAGCTGTTTAGAATTTAACGTAATGCAAAGTGCTATTCTGATCAGAATCATCTTTCTCATCTCTCCCCTTAAATAAAAGGGAGGAAAAAATCATTCCGTATAAATGCATTTACTATACAAATCTATTTTCAATTGAATTTGCTGCATGCTCTAATTCATCAAAATTAATACAGGTACTTTCTATGTTAAACAAAAGGAAGCCGACTGAAAAATCGGCTTCTGCTGCAGATGCCTTTCTCAATTACAAAACGGGTGAAAACAGAAATTTAACTAAGCCACTCGGTCAAACCCTCCGATCGGCGCTCTTACCTGCCTCAGCTGAAGGCTTCCTTCCCTTGTTAGCAGTGTGCAGCATCGCTAGCTCGCTCCAATCCTCACCACGGGCTCAAATTACACCGCTAAGTCCACCCCCTCGCCTTTCCCGTCTCTGCCTTTCTTTTCTTTCTATTTATTTTTCTTTTTTTCCTTTCCTTTCCTTTCTTTATCAGTATTATTTTATTTTTTTGCCGGCAAGAAAAAAATACTTATTGAGAGTGATTAGTTTTTGTTGTCCCTTTTAAGTCCCTCCTGCAGGAAGGAACAGGGGAGCAATGTGACGCCACCTTTTAATCTTTTGTAAGAGTGAAAAGGCAGAAAAGGAACGCTCGATCAAGCTGAGCTGCACACATGACTAAAACTCGCAGGAGACGCTGCTGCTTGCTGCCTGGCGAAAGCACCGCTAGGCTTGAGTGTAAGAGCAGAGAAGAGAGGAGTCGATGGAATGTGACAACGTTATGTGCATCAAAGGCAGGGGGAGAGAGAACAATGAGCAAGGGAAGACAGCGAGGAGAGGGAGAGATGGAGGGAGAGGGAGGGAGAGAGAGGGAGAGAGGGAGAGGAGAGGGAGAGACAGGAGAGAGAGAGAGAGAGAGAGAACACGCACACACACGGAGAAAAGATAGAGCGGGGTTTCAGGCAGGGGACTCTCAGAATAAAGCCACAGTGCGGTGTCTGGCAGCTTCTGTTTTTATCTCAGCGAGCATGATCCGCGGCCTCTCTCATTTAGAAACACATCCGTGTATCTTCCAGGTTTGAAAACTGAGATAATCGCAGTGTGTCTCTGGTTTTGTCTGATTGGCATTTAACTGTACGGCGTACCTGTGATTTTTTTTTTAAGGGTGCATTTGTGTGCAATTTATTTCGCATATTTATTTATGTAGGCAAAAATGAAAGCTGCTAATTTCTACGGCAATTTGCAATGTAGTTTTACTGGCAGATGGAAGTCTACTTACCATAACTGCTGACAAACTGCCACGGGTAAACAAAAGAAGAAACAAATGCTTCGTCTTGATAATTGTCTTTAAAAAAAAAAAAGCCCACCCCAAAATATTAGCANTTGCAAAAACAGTGTTTCTTGGCTCAAGTTTAAAAGGTGATTTTTTTCTCCCTTAGTTTTAGAAATAAAGGCACAATAAAGGGGAGACATGATGTTTGAAGGAGAGGTGTTGGGAAAGAGACCACTAATGTGAACACCTAAATTCTCCCTGGTTTCCCTCCAAATGTGATGACTGATGGCTTTCTGGAGTCCTGGGGCAGAGTTTTTTGAGTCACTATACCACCGACTTACACTGCATCTTCCTGCCTCCCTATACTATTTTAAAGGAGGTTCCATTTTTAAAACAAAGTGGCAAAGAAATGATTTGCCCATTCAAATCGCTTCCAATGCTGCCTCACAAGCTTTGTTCCATTCCCACTGCCCCCCTGCCACTTGGGGGCCAGGATTACACAGTTAAATTCCCTCAGTGACCTCTTTTATAAGGATGTAAATTGCTGATTCCAAGGTCAAGTATTTGGTAGAAGTTTGTTATTGGTGAAATGACCGCCTGTTTTTCCATGGTAACCTGAGCTAAGGCAGTAGTGAGCTAGCACGAAGAGGAGACGCCCGTCCAACCTTTTGACGAACCATCTCCTCAAAATCATGTTTCTTTAATATCAGTATGTAAATTTCATGCACCTGACATAAAACACTTACTAATCCCAAAAAACTAAACAACAATAATCAGATACCCCCAAATACTCTGTCTTTGTATTTCTACCACGTTATATACTAAGAATCTGTCCGTGGACCCTCAGCACCTTGTAGTTTGGAATTTCTGTGTGAGCCAGATATAGAACAAGAATTGGTCCAAGAAGAATAAAACCCTCTTGCCTGCCCTAGCCACAATGTTGTATCCAAAGTGGGTTTGCTTAATCTTGTTAAAGCCAGAGCATAATTCTTTTCATGCCTTGCCAATAGGAGGATATGTGTTTTGCTTGGACCCAAATAAAGAAGTACCCCCATCTCGGGCTGTTCTCAGATGAAACTCTCCTGATCATTAAGGCAGTACAGGGAATGGAGAACACACAGGGGCTGAACAGAAGGCAGCTGGCCAAAGCACAGAGTGCTCAGATGTAGACTGGAGGGGAAGCTCCAAGGCCCCGCTTTTGGAAAGGGATGAATTCCAGACTCTCCACAGATATTTTGCAGAGCATATTGGAAGCAGCAGCCACAAAGTGACATTATTGATATAGGGTCTATAGTTAAAATTAACTTTATTCAAGGGAATAAGTGNACTGAAGAATTTTCTGACAATGGAATTTAAGATTCAGCTACAAGGATGCATCAGCATCACAGAAGCTGGGACAGGGGAGACTGGGGCTTATTGAACANGACAAGCAAAACACAGTCAATGAAAGGTAAGAAATCAAGTCGAGGCAAGGCAAAATGATTTTTAAGCTATAAATGGTTAACAGTGATGTTCCTCATTGTGATCCCTTACACAGTGAGGAGATAGGTACATGTCATTTATAGCTTGCTAGATATGAATTCTTTACTAGATCTCTTGAATGAGGGGGACTCCCTAAGGTAGCTTAAGTCCTGTTAATATTTCTAACCAGAGTGTGACTTTCTGTGGCTGACTTCTCTCTGCAGGATAGCTTTACACTTACCTGCTTAGACTGTCGTGTATGTTCGGTATTTATGTCCCCAGTTCGAGGACCTAGGCTGCCTANTTGGGATCAAGTCCCAGCCTCAGCCACTTCCTTNTTGTGTGACCTTGACCAAATCATTTTCTTCTCTGTGGATGTTTCCTTGTCTTAAAATGGATATGAGTCTCTGCACCTCATGGTCTGTGCCTCATGGTCTGTCGCTAGGGATAAACAATGTGCGTGTGGTGTGTGGAGTGCGCTCCTAGCACAGAACACATGCCCTGACATGACAACTTCCGCATTGTCAGGAAATCCCCTGACTCCTTTAAAAATTTTTAAATGGGAAACATAATATTTAATCGCCTCAAAATGGATGACACAGGAAGACTTCTTTCCACTCTGACCTTCCTTACACGATCTAGTTATTGACACTGCCCTCTGGGTCTCTCCACTTGAATAATGTGCTTAAAACCCAACAAGTTCTACAACCAGACCAGCGAAGCTGCCCTCAGAGCAAGCTTTCTTCCCAAACGTCCCCATCAGTGAAAACTGTAAAGACCCTGGAGACAGTCTGGGTAAATTTCTTTCCTTTGTCTGCACTCATTCCACTACCTACACCACCAAACACCACTCCCACGGTTTTAAAAGATCTTCTGTGCTGTTCCAGCAATTCTTTCCTGCAGCCCTTCTCTGTCAGTGCTGAGACACACGTAGGGTACAGATAGGCAGTATCCATCCTGAGGACATTGCCAGGGCCCTGCCAACTCCTGTATCAGATTGTAACACCATCTCCCTTTTCAAGAAGGCACTTCAGATCCCAGTGAAGGAGAGTGACATTATTCCAGGTGTGACCTTGAATCAGCTCTAACATATAAAACAGCTAATCTGTGGCAAACCAACACTTTCCTATTAGCGCCCTGTTAGTTGAGACACCTCTCCCCNTGTCATGACACAGCTTATTGAAAACAACCATTTGAAGAGGTTTTCTTTCTTCTCCAATTCATCCCTCACAAGCCAGAATAACCTTCTTAAAATGCCACTTTGAATGACATCTGTTCCCAATAGTTATTGATTGGCCAATTGAAAGTCTGTTTTATTTCATTATCTTACGTATCGGCTTAAAAAATCATCAAAGGTTCACAATTCCCCAGAGAATAAAGTGCAGATTTCTTTGCTACACACTGAGTCACCTCTGTGGTTTGACACTGACTATCCCTGTAAATGTTCCTCTATCCCTTCCATGCAAGATCTTGCTGTACGCGCCCCCAGCCCAGCACATCTGCAAGTCCTCCACAGCTTCACACACAGTCCCACCTCTCCTTANTATGCCCCCCGCCCCGATCTTCTTCACCGAAGTATGAAGTATATTTAACTGCAATCTCTTGATCTAAGACCAGAACAAGTTACAAGTCCTCCAAAAAGATGCCCTTGACCTTCCTGGTTTACAGCAGCGAAATTGCTTTAATCACAGTAGCTATCCGAGGGCCCTAGGAAAGGTGGCGTACATCATAATTAGGAGCTTGGCTTTGGACTTTGCCCTAGGTCCAAATCCTGACCCTGGAATTTGCTTCTTAATTGTGGAACATTGGTTAAATACCTTCTTCTCTAAACCTTACTCTGCTGACTATAAAATATGGTGAGGACTTTGTTATCTACTAAATACAGGAAAAGGAACTCACATCCCAGTTCAGATCTAGAACGTACACAATAAAGAGCAGTTAGCAATCACACAAGTGCCCTCGGTACCTACAATTTTTAACCCTCACCATGACCCACTCACCGGCTGTTTTTAGAACCATTATACAGAAATAGGACTGAGGGCTAGCAAATGAATTTACCAGATGTCACATGAACAGCATGTGGCAAAGCCAAACCCTTGTCTCNTNCCCTTCTAGATTTTTACNGACCCCTGCCATTTCCACAGACCTTATCCTCATACCCTAATTAGCTTATCATGATTTGACTTTTCCAGTTGTGGACCCATGTTTCCAATTATATTTTAAATGAAAGGAGAGCAATAGTCATGTTCGAGACATCTCTGCATCTTTAGTGCCTTCCATAAATCTTTAAACGAAGCAGCTTGCTTACTCGGTAAATGTTTGTGGACTGTTTGATCATCTGTGCTCGTGGGGATTAAAGTTTTCAACCACATTGAAATTCNGGGACACTANTTTGTGAGGAAATGNCTNCATCATGAACCATCATTCATGAACACCATCATGATTATACAAAATAATATAAAGGACAAACATTACATNTGAATGAGCCAACAGAAACGAGTGGATCCTCTTCAGAGAAACTGTAGGGAAGACATGTTCGTGGACCTGGCTCCTCATATGAGGTATTTGTACTCTGCTGAAAATGTACCCCTCAGGCCACCGATTCCATGCACGGGAAGGGGAAGGTTAATAGCTGAAAATCATCCTTTTAAGGTTACACAGAGAGTCAAGAGTAAGCGCTCAAGCACTCACAGCATTTGGTAACCTTTAATTCTTCTTGTTAAATACAAGCAATAATTACCTTCTCATTTATCTTCCCACTAGATAAGTCTACATAATATTANAACAACCCGGATCAATGTAAAAAAATTCAGTTGACCAATATGTTTTCCCATGTACACAGTACTGAACAACATTGTAGAATTTTAAACAAGTTGAATAAATGCTTTAAGAGATAGGCAGGAGCACGTGTGTGCACACACACACACACGTGCACACACACAGACATATACACAAACCTAGTTTCTAATTTATTTGTGTATAAACAAGAAAAGAAATACTCTATGCTCCCCACACATGATAATCAATGGTACAGAGCATTTACTGTCCCAATCTGTCTTGGAATATTTGCATATGGTTCGNGAAGTAAGGATTCTTTCACTGTTGCTTGCTTCTGTGTCCATACGAGGCATACAGTGAGTGCTAGGTACCCATAGGTTTGATGAATGAACAAGTGAAAGGGAAGGAAATGTACTTCTCCCCCAATTTTGCCTTTCTACACACTCTCCTTTCACAGAGAATTTGTTTTGTGAGATACATGTTACTTTTTGTTCAATATAAAATTCTCTCAGCCTCAAAGAATCCTTTTTAGATTACATTAGCTCATGGTAAATGCTCTTTTCTCAAATTTCAAAGCACCCATTGCCTGGAACATTTTATTACATATGATTTTACAATTAATCTTACCTTGCCATTGAACATGCCATAGTGTTGGTGAGCTATTTTTCTTCTAATAATTCTAGGTCACTTTTACTGGATTCATATCTTATTTCCCACACATTGATTTCAAGTTTCCTGAAGGCTGCAAGCATTGTGTTTATTTTCTGTATATTATATATTGCTATACCTTTGAGTCCTATTGGATACTTAGGATGTGCTTATAGAAAAACGTGTTGATTTGTTTTTTACACGGAACATTCTGAGGAATGGTTTGCAATTCCATCCTTCAGAAATTAAGGGAAGAAAATAGTCAGACAGTCCCTGGCCTTTAAAATTTTGCTAGAAATCAGTTGGAATAGGAGCAAGACGACATATCATTTCTTCTAGCTGTCTCACCCTAAGGGTAGCTTAGTTCATTTATTAATATTTATTTTAATATATTATGATGTTATCTCTTTCTCTCTTTCTTCTCTCTCTCTCTCTCTCTCTCTCTCTCTCTCTCTCTCTCTCTCTCTCTCTCTGTGTGTGTGTCTGTAGGTCAGAGGACAACTTACAACTTGCAGGAATAGGCTCTCCTCTAAGAATCCAAGGGGGATCCAAGAATCAAACTCAAATCTTCAGGTTCAGAAGCAATTCCCTTCCTGGTTGAGNAATCTCATTGACTCCAGTGTGTATATTTGAGCATATGTTTTGAGTCAACCACTATTTAAGAAAATGTCATAATTACCTCATCCTGTCAGATTAAGACTCTCGTGGAGGAAGCATTAGTAACTTGGCCCCTGGAAGAGGGGCCAATGTATACTTCATTGTGTGTACATTAGTTGGAAGTCAGCACACACTGACCCATCCACAACTAGTCTTTAGAGAAAGGATTTTTTTGATTCCCACTGGTCTCTTCTGTGGGTCATTTCTGACCCAATTATACACTCATCTCTTAAGGGAGGTTTGTTTTTCCTTAGGGTGACCATGACAGGAAGAGAACATGGCAGAACATGTCTCACTCTGACCAGCCTTTCTCTTCTGACAAAAAGATCTTTCTCAGGGAGATTTTTCACCCACATAGTGCTTCTGTCTGCGGTCACTAGAGACTCACGCTAGTGGAACTGTCTATAAATGACTGCTTTTCAAAATGAAAATAACATTCTCCAAAACAAAACAAAAAGAGAAGTTTCAAAAATATCCTTAATGTATCTTTATTTATAAAGANAAGATAATTCATGTCCATTTTCATATCTGTTTGTAAAATAGGAATGAGTACATAACATAATTAAAGGTTTGTGTTATAAATAGTTTTAAATTAGCTTATTGAATATTGTAATTATATCATATCTTACTTAGCCAATTAAAAGCAATTATTTTGCTTATAAAATTGTGAACATTAATTACCATGTTCTGGCATCTTGCCTTTTATCTGTGGATCAGAAGTCTGTCTTTCCTATTTTCCATTTCTGTCTTGCATGGTGATTTGAACAAGCCCCTCAGTGAAAACCAAAGTAGTGGCCTCCCAATCATAAAGCAAAAATGGAAAAACCAATCAGGAGAAAAGCTCAAGTCTCTGCTTCCCGTGGTGGACCGAATAGTGCTGGCCTCAATGAAACGCTAAGTAAGAATTTGTGTTCCTCTCCATTGAGTTGAACACAGGCTTTGGTGGACTGTTTGGTTCTTGTTACCGATGTTTTTCAATATGGAACATTTGAAAGCATCCAACCAGAAGTTGCACAATGATCACAGCCTTGAACGTATTCATCAGAAAAACGCATTCACTGCTATGGGTTTTCTTTTTACTGTAACTAGTGTGCTGCACTGTTTGCCAGCTTCTTCAATACTCTCACCCATGACAATCACAAAAGCAATTCACAACCTGACTTATCAGATAGTTCTGTTTTACAATAATCTGGTTGCTATTTGTAAAATCCAGGATAAAACAGTGCAATTTCTGATGTTGAATATCTGAACAGCTCTGGAAGCTGTGCAGGCGAGATATGCACTAAAATCTGTAATGCGATGGAATTACAACAGACAGGCATTCTGGAGGATGTACACTCTAGTGCAGCTCTGGGTACACGGCATTTCGTGGTGCTAGTTTGGAGATTTGCAAATAAGTTCTGCATTTAGACGGCCCCTTCNTTTGGTTTCTTTAGCCCTGAACTTAACTCTTGCCTTATATATTTTTAAAAAATGGAAAAATCTGTTTAAAAGAATGATCCATCAAAAACAATAATCACCAAATCACTTTTTCCAGAAGAAAATGAGTGCAAAGATGTTAATTAAATAATTTATTTCGTGAGCCTGCTTCTACATCTCTCTGTACTCTAAAAGAAATAACATCTTTCTGATGAAACATTAACACACACACAACACACAAAGTAGTGATTTTAATGGCTGACAAATCCCCTCTAATATGCGGCTTACGCAGTAATAAACAAACCACTTTTCTAGTGATTATGCTACACAGATGTCAAAGACTAGTGCCACCGATACCCTCTTCGAGTGCAGAGGTGCTGGCTCAATCCTTTGGGGGTGTTTTGCTAGCCACACGTTACTGCATGAGAGAAGTGGGAACNACACATACCACTGAGAGGCAGTATAGTGCAATAAAAAGTTATCGTATTTCAGTCCCCGATCAGCCACCATCCGAATATATGACACTGTCCAAATTTCTTAAACATTATCTGTCTCAACCTCTCTATCCAATAAATGGGACTATTATCTTCCCGTTTGTGATGTGGTTAACGAAAGGCATTAGAATGCTTAGAAAGGCAAAGCTCTTAAGGCTTTCTTTGTGTTTCAAAAAAAAAATCAAAAATTATACTCCAGATGCCAAATGTTCTGAAGATGACAACCACCAATTAATAGAATGNTGTAATAAAACAGTCAGTAGTCCTGGGCTGGCTGAAAGAATTAACAACGCAGCTCACCTCTGCTGCTGTGAGTGCAATAGCATGTACTCCGCAGAGGCTCGATAAATATTAGCTGATGATGATATTGACAGGGTGCCATGTAGTGTCACAACACTAAGTGAATTATGAAGTTTACAATTGTTCAGAAAACGCATTGAATAAATACTGGCAATAAGAGAAACCTAGCCCTGACCTCATTTTCTTTACTATGACATCATCTCATGCATAGTAAGAGGACCACCCATCTCTGGAAGTTGAATAGCCTGTCCTCCCTCAAGACTTGGGAGAATAAAAATAAGGTCAGACTGCAGGGAAAAAAAAATCAGAATTTGCATACTGCTTACCTCTTCCACTGTCACCACTCAGGGGTAGCCCACCCTCCTTTCTTTTCTGAATTATTCTAAGGCCTTCAATTTGTCTTCCATTGTCAACTTTTGGCTGCCTGTGGTGGATTTACTATGACTCAAATGTATCCTACCCTTTCACATCTGCGCACTTGTATGGTTCTCATCTACATGGCTGTGCAACTCGGCTGGAAAAAGTCTTTGGCAAATAGGAAGCAAAGGCATGGCAAACTCTGGAACACTGGGGCTTGCATTGTTGAAATGGGGCAACCGTCATGAAAGAAAAAAAAAAAACTTTTCCTTGCCTCCTAGAAGAAGAAAAACAATATGGCAAGAGGGCCAGCTTCTTCATGGAATTCATGCCTCACTTCAAGCACCAGCAGGACAGAACTGTGTAAGTAAAGGCAAAACCAGCAAAAGACATGCCTAGGAAGAACANCAACACGTGAGAAACAGAATCACGAACCAGCCTTATTTGAAGCCACTAAGTTATGATAGAGTTTGTTATCTAGGGGTAATAACTGATATACTCCTCCTAGTGATGAGTTGCAATGTAGCAGCAGTGGGCCTGTTTCTAATGAGAACCATATATTCTCACTCCTCTGCTGCAGATAGCCAAGAATTTCTCATGTCCCAAGATCTTTAGAATGTTTCAAAGACATGTTCAAGTGTCACCAGGTCTATGGCCTCCTCATCTGTCCTTTACTCTCTTCTATGCTGCTGCACAAGNTCCTAGGACTACATCTCCCTGACTATGGATCACTCTTGCAAGCTACTAATGTATTCCCCTCAATGCCATTTTTTTACAGCAGGGCTACCCCAATCAGGCAGTTAAAAACTACATCATGCTTCACTCCCACATCGCAGCTCCTCTGTATATCCCCTCCCACGCTTGATATTTCTAAACCATTGTATAGCTAACTAATTTTAGTCCATATCTGACTGCTTTTATCAGTATGCAAACTCCAAGATGGTTCCTTGCAGGATGCTCGCACCTAGTACCTTGGCTAATATGTAGGAATGATTTGCCAGGTATCTGATGAATTACAAAGCAAGGTCTTTTAGGTTAAGATGCCCACAGCTACATATTGGGAGTCTTCATTCAATGATGAGTAGAGAATGCATAGATTCTGNAAGGGCAGCCAGNTAGTATGACTTACAGAGACACTCCTTGACAGAACTNAGAAGTAACCTTGAGGGCAAGGATACAGAAGGTCAAGATATTTCTTTGGGATGTAGTTATCAGCAGGTTATAAGAAGAACCCTATGGGACCTGGTATCAGAGCAGCCTTGTAGGGGAGGCTGTGAAGCAACCCAAGGGACACAAAGATAAAGGTGCTTCCAAGGGGTAAGCTGGATCTCTTTTAGAAGGCAAAGTTGGTGTTTACACACCCCCCCACCCCAGAAAATGCCCAAAATACAAAAGAAATATATCTGAGGCTTGGCCTTCTCGTGTTCTTATCAGGGCTGAGAATATATACCAAGCCAGCACTTACAGCCCTATGGGAAGGCCACAGATTTCTGGCATTTATGCTCAACATATACCAACATTAGATGGTTCATCATGATTTTCTTTAAAAGTGGGCTCCTGGTTGATTTGACTGACCACAAAGCTGAGGAAGCACCAGAGATAGGTTTCTACTTGAATACCTTACTTTGTGTGCTTGGCATAGGAGAAATGCATTAAACAGAGACAAGGTTCAGCCTGGCTGGGCCATCTCCAGCATTCAGCATAGGTGTGCACTCAGTAATTTCCCTTAGCACAGAACAGATGAGACCCCTGATGACATCACTAGCCCACAGCCCCAATCTTGGNGCAAACCTCCTTAGAAATGATCTGTCTTCTTTCTGACCCATACTTCATTTTTTTTTCCTGATATTCAGCAATTATTTATTATCCAGGGCTGTATTTGTATGTTTGTAGCAACCATGCCAACTATGGCTAGGAGGGGACAAATGCCTCTTAGGTCAACTAGATTCTTCTGTGTATGGAATAAAGGATGTTAGTTTCTTAGAGCTCTTAATATACTGCTCTCTATGTTCAATTTTCCTAAAAATGAAAATTGCCAAGAAGCAAAGAATGTGGGAGACGTATGGTTGGATGCCGCTGCAGCCTGGCACACTGGCTGATGGATGGTGCCCTCTGAATTACTGGGAACACTCGCTAGCTCACTACCATGGCTCACTGTTTCAGAGAGTGGGCAAGAGGCAGCCCTGTCCAACAGCACATCTCTGCCCCCTCCTTGGCACACTTCAGTTGCTTCAGTTAGTAATTGTGGCCTTTTGTAAAAACCCAAACACCACCAGGCACAGTTCTGATTTCAGCCTAAGCCAAATGATGACGTTGAAACGTGAAGCCAGGACTCAGATTTGGGTAATGGTTCTTCCTAATGCACATATTTTAGCATTTGATCCCACTTAACATACAATATTTACTTCAGGGTTTGTGGTGGGGGGAATGTCATTTAAAAAAAAAAAACTTTTAGCTTAATTACCAAAGATGTAAATGTGGTCTCACTTGCAGAATAAAGCGTCTCTTAACAATGAGGTGTAAATTGGTGTCTGCCTAATCTGTTCACAGTAGGAATAGAACCTAACACTCGCCTCCTCGCCCTTGATTTTGCAATAGTACCTGGGAAATTAATGTGTCCTTGGAAGTTCCTGCAGCATTTCTGATTTGTTAAGAGAAAGAGAAAGCTAGGCGGTTCACGCTGTATCCCTCTACCAGCTGCAAGGACATTTGTTCTGCACTTCAAGCATCTATGTTGAACCATGGACTGAGGCTACAGTGTTTGACCTCAGTCCCAGGCATTGGAGGTTCACCCTTCTTCAGATTGTCCTCTGTCTCATCTTTTGTGGCCTCCTGCCTATCCTCAGATGGAGCGAAATGAATAGGGGAACTAGTGTGTTATTTATACAATGACCTTGGGCTCCTGGGGGAATTGAAGGCGCTATTCTTTCACTTATGATGTTTTACATTTCAAAGAGCCTNGCTCTCTTTGATATTAAAGAATGAAATGTGCAATGTAATTGTTATTGTTTTATGACCTTTAATAGGTTAATCAGGCTGCATCAGGTTTTCTACTGTGTGACTCGTTCCACAAGAAATGATTTGCCTCTCAGTAGATGTATTCTGACAAAGGGGCTCAACATTAATATTTGAAGGAACTGGCTATATACTGATGTCTAAACCCTGAAAAAAAAANCATGATTACCTTAATTCTTTCGTGGGTAGTAGAAAGTCTGTCAGCTTTTAGTGTAATTGACATTTTGGGCAAGATCATACTTTGTTGTTGTGCGTGGGGGTGTATCATACTTCCTGGGACATTTAACAACATTACGGTTATCTAGCCATTAGATGCCAAGGGTAGTCCCTTTCCCACCCCACTCTATTCTGCTAAATGACAGTGTACCTTGTCTACACAATGTCATGTCTCAGGAAACAAAATCTACCCCAATTGACAAACATGAGCCTAATAACAAATTGAGTGGGAGTAGGTGGGGCTAGAGTGTACTCTTAAGGCTGAAGTGTACTCTTGGGGCTGGAGTGTACTCTTTTAGCATATACTATGCCTAGAATCCACTAGCTGAAATGATAATTAATATAATAGTAGCCAATACTTATCAAGAACTGCCCACAAATAGCACTACACTGACGATTTTCGATGTTAGATCTCCTTTGATCCTTTTAACAGACCTATGTGATAGCAATTATGTCTTGCAACTTACATGGAAAGAAACTGATGTGGACAAGGACAGAGATAATTTACTGAAGATCATTAAGCTGGAAAACAGACACACCAAAACGGGTCCACACACATCTCTACTCTTCCCTTTTTGGTTTAGTCACTGTCTGAGTACAGAAATAAGATGTACTGGAAGTTGACTGGGTACTGCTGTGTTCAGGAAATGTACAGCNATGCCAAACAGATCCCAACAAGCAAACAAAATCCCACCCCCTGAAAAAGATGACAATGTATCTCCTTAAGTANTATATGCAAAATAAAAAGTACAATAGTTACAATACAGAAATAAATCAGTGGCACTGGGAAGGTCAGATTCAGAATGTTTAGGACCATCACTTCTTAGCCTTCATGGGACCTGGAATCATCAGGGTCTTATTAGTATACAGGTTCTGATCCCAGAGGTGTGGGCCTCATGCAGCCTGGGCTGCTGACTTTCTAACCAGCCCCTGGGCAAGGCCATGCTGGCCTGAAGACCTCACTCTAAGCTCTGGGAAACGCTGTTCCACGCTTTTGAAAAGTGAGGTTCCACAGTGTGTATCTGGGATGCCAAGAAAGCACCAACACAGAGCAGAAGAGGGAGGAGGCGGAGGAGGAGGAGGTGGGGATTGCCTTGGCTGTGAGAGTCATACTTGTCTCTCAGCTCTTCACTTGGAACATCTATGCTGTGCCCACTTGTGTCCACTGCCCACATATATAGCTGAACATCTGCTATTTTAAAGGACAAATATTAATTTGAAGCACAAAACACCTACCCACCAAACATAACTGGTTTCTGCAAATACATTTTTATGTCCAATTTCCTACTTTTGGAAGACAATGCTTCTTTCTCTTCAATATATCATGCTACATAAAAAAAAATTTCCACTCTTTCTATCCCGACCCTCCACACTTATTGTGACTTGAAAATAACAGTTGTGCCACAGCTAACTAAGAGTCAGTATAATAGGGGTAAAAAAATACATATGAGAGGCCAAAAGCAAGAGGACTTTTAATCCAATGAATGTCACAATTAAAATGACAGTTATGAGGACTGTAAGCCATGTTGTCATTAATTTAGCTGTGCTCAAAAAGACAGAAATTGAGTCGTGTAATAAACATTCACAAAGAAATGGTTTGGGAACTGATCTCTACTAATGCTTGTGGCCTCTTTGCCCAGACCACAGTGACCGCTGCAGATCACAAATTGTTTTGTGACATCTGGGTTTGACCGTAGGTCATAATGAAGAGGACGCATTTTGAGTCACTTGGCTCTCTGAACACATCCAGCTAATTCTCTGCACANATCGCAAGAGATATAATAGAGGAAGGAGTTGCTGGGATGTAGAGATGGACCATAGTTAATGCAAAGGCTGAGAGGCTGAGAAGTGGAACCAACCAATTATTGCTAATATTTTCTACTCGGATATAAAGTAGATGGCCTCAAATAGGAAAGGACTGTGTGTGTGTGTCTCAGGGTACTGGTATCACCACCGNTCAAACTACACTCAGCTCTGCATATGAATGTGAACTCTGTATGTGTCCTAGGCCCAGCCCTGGGTTATGCTGAACAACACTCTGCCCCTTTGGTCTCAAAGTTACCTGAGGTAAAGTGTTTCCTATTTATGAGCAACTGATATCACACCTTTATTTGGTATTGTGAAGACTAACCTACTACTGACTATCTTGATATTNATTTCTATTACTTTATTACATTTACTTGATATGTAATATTTTCTTTAATCTCACACCTTTCTTCCTTTCTTGGCTCCCTCTTAAGCAATAATATCTGTGAAATTATAAGTTTAGAGCACTTCTCGTGGCTGAACAAACCAATGGTTGCAATATTTAAACAGGTTTATGTGATTCCTGAAAGACAAAGACTTCTGCAGGTATGGGAGAGGCTCCCATCATCTGGCCAATGCTGGTTAAGTCCCCAGGACTTCCTCACAACCCAACAGTGCAAAGGGGTCAGTGTTGGCAGGCTGGATCTTCTAGCCCTCTGCCACTGTATTTTGGACAAAGTCTGTTCCAACTTGCCAGAATCCATTCCTTTACTGTTTTGCTTGCACAAACCACCCAAGTGTTCTGTTNTGAGTTTTTGGAGAAACTTATTTGTAGTTAACTTAAAGAGAAAACTAGCCCCTGTGCCCCAAATGCTTGGTCAAGTGCCTGTGAACACTGCATCTGCAGAGGGAAAAGCAATGCTTTCTCCAGGCTTCAGATTGTTCTGTAAAATGAACACAATGCACAGAATTGCCAGATTAAGTCAGGAGTTTTCAACACCAACTTCTATTGCCATCCTGTGGGTGACCATCCTGTGCATTGTTTAGTNCATACACGCAGCCTCACCCTCTATCCACTAGATGCCAGTAGCAACCCCCAAGTCGTGACAACCAAAAATGTCACTAGATATTGCATAATGTTCTCNGGGTGAACTGACTCACCCTCTGATGAGTGTAACTGGGCTAAATTAAGGAAAGCCTGCAAGGTGCTCAGGCTAGCCTATGTCNTATATTCAGAGTCCAGTAGTAGTCATTGTATTTATTAAGCAATTAATGTATGCTATATATTTACTTAAAAACTTTAAATCTACTATATCATTGAATATTCACATGATGCTGAAAGTCAGAACCTGCTAAGATTCCATTTTAGAGATGAGGAAAATAAGTATCTGAAGAGAAATATGCTTCCTGAGGATGCACCATTACCACAGCAGAGCTAGGATTCTATGGCAGGTCATGTTTTCAGAGCTCAGTCTTCCAGGCTTTCTGTGTCCTAATAGCTGCAGAGAAGAAAGTCTCCTCAGAAATGAGCAACAAGGATGAGGAAGATGACAAAACTCTATAGCTCAAAATAGGCCAATGTATTTCAAATAAAGAGACCAAAACAGAAATATTTAAGGTACCTGACAATAATTCAAATACAGGTNATATAATTAAAATTGCATTTGCCAGTGGTTTGTACACACACACAAACACACACGCACAGACATTTGCATGTATACACAGATGCATGCAGATACACAGGTACCACACATATAAACAATTATATACAGAATTCTCATAATGGTTAGAGAAATCATAACTTTCCCCAAACTGATAAGGGTAAAAAAGAATAGCAAAGTTAACATGTCAAAATAAATAGACATGGATGAAGGGGTGGTGGTGTATGCCTAAGGTTCTAGCTACTCAGGAGGCTGAAAAAAGAGTATTGTTTTAGTCTAAGAGTTCATGGCAAGCCTGGAAAATAAAGCAAGTCTCTTATTTATGAAACAAAA
>LZPO01045722.1:9417-19658 GCA_001675575.1 Neotoma lepida | reverse complement strand
AAATTTTGCTTTCAATAACCAGATTTTATTTTATAATTGAATTAGTTTATATTTGAATATATGCTGAGATAGGACTCATTCATTTTACTGTTTTAGATTTAGATACTTTTTGTAATATTGAATGTTGAAATTAAGTTTAATTCTCATTTCCCTGAAATGTAATCACTAATGTAAATAATCTATGCTCATTTTACTCTAATCCAAGATTTTGTATTTGATTTATTCATACTCATNTTTTCTCTCCTTGTGCCAGGTCAAAGAGTGTTTCACCCAGTAGACACCAATGTGCTTTGTACACCTACTGTCCTTCCTCAGGTCTGCCCATTGCAGTAATGTCATCATTTTGATTAATATGAACAATTTAGTTTTTCTATTATTTTGTTAAAAGAAATATTAAATCTGCAGGGTGGTGGTGGCACACGCCTTTAATCCCAGCACTTGGGAGGCAGAGGCAGGCAGATTTCTGTGAGTTCAAGGCTAGCCTAGGCTACCAAGTGAGTTCCAGGAAAGGTGCCAAAGCTACACAGAGAAACCCTGTCCCAAAAAAAAAATAGAAAAGAAAAAGAAATATTAAATAATTGTATCAATTTCTATCTGAATATCTTGATTAGCTTAAAACATTTAGATTTTCTCTATTTTTGCATACATCATTTGAAGACTCAGTTTTATTGTCTGTTCATATTCCTTGAGTAGACAAGATATATATTTTTCTCATTTTATTAGCTCTTTGAGAATTTTATACAATGTGTTTAATCATATTGATCGCTCTCTCCAGACCAATCCCACATTCCCTACCCAACCATTTTGTGGTCTGTTTTTTATCTTTTTTAAAAAACACGTCAAGTACAGTTTATGCTGCACTCTGCACTTTAAAAAATACATTTATTATTTTCATAAAATATATTTGGATCATATTCTTCCCCTTTCCCATATACTCTCAGATGTATGAATATCACTTTAACATAGTCAACCCACTAGGCCCTTAAAGACACTGATTGACCCCCTGAAAGCAGCTATCAATTTCCAATAGCTCTTGGCTCAGAATGGGGCTTTGTGCTCACCATTTTTTTGAGGCTTAATCTTTCACAGGTCTTGTGCATGCTTTATCAACGGTTGTGAATTAATATGTGCAATTGGTATGCCCAGAAAACACTGCCATAGGCTCTTGCATTTTTTCTAACCCCTCTTCTGCTATGATCCTTGAGTACTGGGAGAAGGGTATGTAATATAGAGGTGTGTAATACAGAGAGACATTAGAAAGTCTCTTATTCCCTGCATCTTAACCAGTTCTGAATCTCTATGTTAATTACTATATACTACGAAGAGAACTTCTGTAATGACTATTGAGAGATGGACTAATCTAGGAGTATAATAGTGCCATCAAAAAGTGATTTTGTAATGTGTACATTTAGCGGAGTAATAGTAGCGGGTTCTTCTCTAGGGCCTATTTAGCCACAGGTTCTTGTCCCTGATATTGATGCCAACTTCTGGAGTATTCATTAAATCCATTCAGAAAGTGGCTGGCTACTCCTATGGCATTCATGTCACTATTGAAGCAGTGGGCATCTCTTGCCAGACCAGTCAGTGCTGTAGCTCACAGTGTTCATAACTAGGTAACATTACTAGTTCTTTTTCTCCCCTGGTAACATGCATGGCAACATCCAGCATTAGGAAATCTAGTCTGTAGGGTTGAAGCTTCTAAGCTAGTACTAGCTTCATTTCTCCTTATTCTATGACTCAAGCGTGTATTGTCTTCAGCAATAGTGTCTTACTGTCAGGTGCTAGGGGTTAACTAAGAACACTGGCAATTGCCTGTGATACTTAGGAGCCAATGAAACCTGTTTTCCAACAACTTCCAAACAGAAAATCTGTATTTTCATTGGTCTTTTCATTTGTTAACCTGTGATACCTAGCAGGCATGTTGTTGTCCTAATATATAGTAACTCCATTTANACTAATTTTGTATGTGTGTATGTATGTGTTTTATGAAGCATCTACAACAGCAGCTTTCCATATGGCTTTTTAAAAATATCTTTAGTTTTATTCTTTTCCTCCCATATCCCATTCTCTGTCTTCCCATGCCCCTTCCCATTTAACCTTTGCTGTCCCATTATTCCCCTTACCTGATCCATTTCATAGGACTGTATTCTGTCTCCCTCCCACTGAAACACACCTCATGGTCCTTCACTAATTTCCTGACTTTTATGGATGTTCCAAATGGAATATATATATACCCAGAATCTGATGTATGAGAAAGTAGGGAATGTACCTGAACTCATGGGCACAGGGAAGGACTTTCTTAGTAAAGTCTGGCAGCACAGGCATTAAGACCACAAATGACTAAATGAAGTCTCATGAAACTAAACAGGTTCTGTATAATATATGCCAGTGTCATTTAGCTGAAGAAGAATTCTAGATAATAGGAAAACTAAGCTATATCTGATAGAGGACTAGTATCCAGAATATACAAATGCTCAAAAACTAAACATCAAAAGAACAACAACAAACAACTTAAAAATGAAGCAAGTAACTACACAGTGTTCTCAAAAAAAAATACATATGGCTCAGAAATATATTTTAAAATGCTATCACAGAAATGCAAATTAAAGTACTTTTAGATTTTATCTCTTGCTAGTGCCAACAACTAAAATTAAAAGCAAAACTAAACAAAACAAAAATGATGAGGAATAAATACTGGTGTGGATGTGGGGAAAGAGTAACTTTTATTTACTGCTGATGGGATATCAGCAATAAATTGTATATTTATATTGTATATTTTGACCACTGCTTCACACATTTGGTTATTTCCAGTTTAGTCTTTAATAACCTGATTATGTATATTTTGGGGTTCAAATCTTGTTTTATTTCTCTTGAGTAAATAACTAGGAGGGGAACTCTGAATCATAATGTATATGAATATGTATATTGGCAGAATAACTGTTTATAATGTTATTTAAATATTATGATGGAGTTCCTATAAATTATTTTATTTTGTGCTTTCAACAACTATTTCTTAATATAAACATTTTCTTTATGAACAACTTGTCAAGCAATGTTTCAAGCAATATTTCATAAATGTTGGTATTATTTCATTAATATCCCACATTTTATTTTACTTTAATCCTATGTTATGTTATAGTATTTCTTGCTCTTCATCTTGAAAATACTTTTAGCTTTTAAAATTTATTTGCTTACGCATTTCTTTATTTTTGTTGTGGTGAGGACTTGTTTCTGCAGAGGTCAGAGAACGTTTTACAGAGTTTGTCACTTCTTCCCAGCGTAGGGTTTCCAGAAATCTAACTCAGACCATCAGGCTTTGTGGCAAATGATTTAATCACTGAGCCAACATTTCAGTTATCAACTTGAACACTTTTTTCTGCTGTTAAGATTTTTGTCTCATTATCATGTATGTTAAACAAGCTTATATTGACAAACTTCGTTGTTTTGCTTAATTTTCACTGTTTCTTGGAATCACCCACCACCTCTGGCTCTTACACTCTTTCTGATTCCTCTTCCAAATAGATCTATGAGCCTTTAGGGGACAGGTTTGACATAAACAGCTTTTAAGGTTGAGTGCTCAAAGTCTCTCACCTACACCTAGAAACATCGACCTACATTTAACACATGCAAATGTTATTTTTAAAACAACATTCCAAAAATCTGGAGATATAAAGTTAGATATAAAACAGAATGTGACTGATGATTCAATTTATAGGAACATCTAGAGATGAAAANTATTGTTCTCTTATTGAACGGTACTATTTAAAGAAATTGGAAATGTGGGTCCCTAACTTCAAACACGAAGTTCACTTACGAGTGACTGAAATAGATGTTTTTAAAATTAAATTGATTTTGCAATTAAAATATGTTTAGTTTTGTGTTGGTTAATATTTACTACCAACTTCAGAGAGTCTAGGATCACCCTGAAGACCAGCTTCTGAGAATACCTATGAGAATTATCTAGTCTTGGCTGGCCTCTCTCTGTGTCTGTTGGAGGATTATCTAGATTGTGTTAATTGAGGTGGGCAGACCCACATTGATTGTGGCTGTCACCACTCCATTGAAGAAGCTGTGCAGTGTGTAAGACGAATTTCTAAATGGTCTTATAAATAAACACACGGAGCAAGAAATAGGGGTGAAAAATCTGACAGAGATCAGAGGAATTAGGAAGAAGCCACCAGCTAGCCTCACCTCTCCAATGCCGCTACTTCCAAAGAGAGCAAAGCGAAGAGAGAACGACTTCCTTTCTAAGCAGGCTTTTTATGCTTGTCCATTCTGCTAACTCATTTCCTCTCTCCACCAAGCTACATCACTTCCTGTCTGTCTGCACAGACCTCCAGAATTCAATGCCTGATGCTGGGATAAAAGGCGTGTGCCACCACCTTCCAGCTTGTTCCCTAGTGTGATCTTGGACTCATAGAGAACCAGAGGGATTAAGGGCTTGTGCTAACATTGCATGACTTTTGTTTTTACTACTAGCAGCTGGCTGACCATTTTCCTCCAATCCTCAGATAAATTTTATGGGGGACGCAGATAAAATATCACCAGCAGTCATATATGAAATATGTTACTTTAAATTATTCATTTGGATGCAGACAAGAAAAAAACACAAGATAGCACTTAACATCATGATATACATGACATATGCAATAAATATTTCAAGAAATGAAAAGAAAAATGAAGACTGATATTTGAAAAAATTAGCTTAAGTGTTCACAACTCTGAAGTAATGCAAGCTATAGTTTAGAGACATCCTACAAATGGCTGAGAAAATATTTAATTGTTATATAAATAAAATATATATAAGTAATTCATATATATATATATCTATATATATATATATATCAAGTCTGAACACTAGGTAACTGCAAAACATTAAAAGGAATGAACTGAGAAGATTGTTGATGCTCAAATTTTGAAAGTACAAAGTGACATCAGATTTTGCAGTTTCTAATAGAAAAGATATGAAATGACATAGTAGAGTAGAATTTCACTCACCAATGATTAAGCACACAGTGAAAGAGTTTTTCAAAAATGNTGACAGAAAGAGTATACTTTCAGAAAACTATTCAGGAGTTTATTGCAGATAGTATATAGATATAATATATTGAATATTTTAAGCAGAAAGTTAAATGATTCCAGATGAAAGTATGGTAAAAATGAAGGACAATGAAAATTGACTACAGCTCTAATATAATATAAATATAAGGAAATACTTACCTATAGATTAGGAATTATAGCTCATCTTGGAAGCATAATATAAAATGTAGACAATTTCATGCATGTAAATATGTACAAATGATGCTGAAGTAAGGCAGACTACAAAAGGCCATGTAGTGTTCTAAGTGCTATTGTACTGAGGGAAGATAAAAATATTCTTTGCATAATAGTTTAACAAGTATAAAAGATAAAGTTAAATTGTTATGCCAATTACCAGTAAGGTAGCAAGACATAACATTGTTTTATTATGACCATGCACTCAATTAACTTAAACTAAGAAAATATATTAGAAAAAAGTGTTCCCAAAATAGAAGAGTAGGTAAATGTAGAGAAATAACCTGGATGTATACTACTTAAAACACAATATTGAAATGTAGATATGAAACCAAAGATGATGTTAATGATACCACACCAGTTTGAGGTAATAANTCTAAATAAATTAATATTTTAAAATGTTGATTCCAAATACAGGTTTTAAAATTAAGGAAGTAGAATGTTCACAAGTTAGGCACTGGAACAATATAAACTATCCATATATTTACTATATAAAGGATTAATATGAAGGAAAGTCTAAACAATGAGCTATTACTTTCCATATTTTATATCGACAAAGATTCAATGTATAATTAAAACTAACCTTGCTAAGCCCATATATCTACAATTAATTACTCAAAACTCATGGATGGAAACTAGTGTATCATTCTGATTGCTCTGCAACCATATTTATGAACTCAGTCTTTGAGAGTCAATTTTCTTCTAGCAGCTCACAGGAGGATTGTCTCCACTACAGAAACCCTCTAGCATGACAACCTATCTTAAGCTATTCCTTTCCCCAGAGCTGCTGACCAACGTGAGTGATTCAGGCTCCACTCAATGCTGCTCTGAAAGCCTGTTATCACTCTGCACTTCCTGGAGCTTTTTGAAACATTTGTCACACAGATACAGCAGCTTGAATTCTCCTTTTGTTACCTGCTGCTTAGCTTCTCAGAGTTTCCCTTTCAAACAGCACTGTGGTCTAAGGGCATACCCAAACACATCCTTCTTGTTCAACTTATAGTCACAACATAATATCTGTCACAATGGTCAAAGCAAAGTTTGACACAAACTGAAGAAAAGTCAGGGAAACCTGCAGTAATGATGGAATACTTTACTGTATCTCTTGCAATAATTAATAAAAACAACTAGAAAAACAGGTTTTATAGCAAAAACTAGATCCACAAAGGAAAAGATTAAAAATATTTTGGAGCATATTGTTCTTACCAAGAGTGGCCATTTGCTGGTAGAAAGCAAGCATCACTTAATTTCAAAAGTTCATAGAAATCAGCATCTGTTTTCCTCCCTCTGTAGTTATTGAACTTACTGTTTGGAAAACAGTTAATCAGAGATCTACAATAAATACAATCAGTGTTTCAAATTAAATATTGGAGGAAACATCAGGAAGTATCATGAGATGCATTAGACTAAAGCACTCAACACACCGGGGATCCCTCTAAGGAAACCGTGTCTGGGCTGAGTTTAGGGAAAATCACAGATGATCAAATGTGATGGATGGGATTGTTCATTTCAGAAGTAAGACTGCAATCAAACTCAGATGAAAACAGAAGAGACAAAGTAAGGAAATCAAGAGCTAAATATAATAGTGCACATTTTAAGATGCAATCCATAAAATAGCAAAACCAGAATTTGTAACATTGATAAAATTACTATTGCAATCAAAGAGAAAGATAAAGAGACAGGGAGTAGAAATAAAATCTTCCAATATCAGATATCTAGGTATCATTACAGAAATTATTGTCATTGCAAAAGTAAGATTCTAGGGAAAATATTCTATTAACAATGCTATTTGTTATGTGATATTATAAAGTTATAGAACATGAAAGTATCCAAAAAGAAATTTAAAATAAATTATTTCTGGAACTTCTAAGAAAATCATTTTCATCTTCCAGCAGCTATCAAATTCCAATATATGTCAGTAAGTGGTGAGATTTCATGCCTTTCCCTCTTCTTTGACAATTTGCATTAATAATGTGCCTAAAGTAGGCTGGCCACACTCCAGGGTGGGCCCAAATCCCAAGATCTCAAGAGTAATACTACAACATAAACTGAATTTCATGGCAAAGAGAACAAAGAAGAAAACTTAAAGTTGGTTTGGTAGGGAAGGAGAAAGTACTTCTGAGAGGGGAACATATCACAGTACATTGTTTGAAAATCTTGAAGAATAAAATTATATTTAAAATACTAAAAATAATAATTATAAAACAAAAGGGGTTAGTGAGGAGTGATTGCATTCAAAATACATTACACATGTAAGAAATGTCTGAGCTATGGGAGAAATGGCCCTGCTCCTCACCAGCTCTAACACTGGGGAGAGTGGTCCCTGCACCTTGCCTGGACAACACAGTAGACCTGGCCTTGGTGGCGCAGGTGAGCTAGTTCTCAAGGGCATGAGAGCAGGAGAACGAGTCCTACCCCTTGCTGCTTGCTGCAGAGTGAACAGCTGGAGTGGTGCTGGAGAGCTTTCCCTGAAGATAAAAAGTGGGAGAGCTGGTGGGCTGATCAACCCAGCTACCACCCAGGCCCAGAACCAGGGCTACAAGTTGGTCAACCCCAACATCCACCCCATTTATTATCTGCTGGAGCACATGAAAGGCTAGGTCCTGCAGATCCAAAGCTGTAGGATCTCCATGACACAGGGGAACAACAGGATTTCCNAGAGGAGTCCCAGTGAGGGCCCAGCAGAAGCCAGAGGCCTCGCATCAAACCAATGACTCATTGCAGTAAACACTTAAAAGTGAAGATNTATGGACTGAGGGGTACACTTTGTAACTCACTGTTTCACACTGTGGCTTCCATGATGATAAATTTTTTCTTTTTCTTTTTTTTAAATTTTGTTTTATTTTATTTCTATTTATTTATTGTTTTGTGGGAGGTTACAGGAGCAGAGTGTGGAAGTTAAAGGATGGGGAGATATATGGGGTAGGGATGCATGATGTGGAATCCACAAGGAATCAATAAAATGTTAGAACAAAAAGAAATCTCAGTCAAACATATTATTAAATCTAATTAATGTATTTTAAACAACTTTTATAAAACCATAATTTTCAAATAATTTTCTGTGACTATTCTAGATCTTTATAGCATCATCAATCCTATACAAAAGCTCATCCAAATAACAAAAAGAAATNGAGAACACTTCTCAATTTATTTCAATATGTATGAAAAGTCAGGATGACCAAACATCAATGATATTTAGACAAACAACAGCCACATCCTCTTATGTTAAATTAGACACAAGTCATTACTGAACTGAAAAACTATCTGGTATGAGAGAACAATACATCATATCAGTTTGAGTTTACTCAAGGGTTTCCAGAGTGATTTAACACTAGAATATCATTGTAATTTAGTTTATTAAAAGTAAATGAAGAGAAAAATCATGCAATTATTTTAAAGATGCCAATTGATTATGTCAGAAAATTCAAATCACATTCCTGATTAAGCAAACCAGAAATAGTCAATTAAGAAAATCTTAACAAACTGGGTGTCTAATGGGACCTGTCTTCCATGATAAACATCATTTACCTCATTTACAGAACTTGGGTAATAGTTGCACTGGCTAATTTTATGTCAACTCGACACAGGCTAGAGTCATCTGAGAGGAGGTAATNCTAACTGAGAAAATCCTTCATACAACTGGGTTGTGGGCAAAGCCTGTAGAACATTTTCTTAAGTCATTGATGTGGGAGGGCCCAGGCCATTGTGGGTGGTTCAATCTCTGGGCTGGCAGTATTGGGGGAAATTATTAAGACAACTCCATGTAGTTAGGAGGTTTATTTAGGGATTTAGGGCAACTTACAACAAGTAAAGTGGTTGGTCACAGAGTCCAGAAAAGGNGAGGTGCAGTCCAGCACTGTTCTTTGGAGAACTCTGCTTGGTCCACCATCTAGCGTCCAGGATCCAGGAACCAAGAGGGCTGGCATGGACGGATCTCCAGTCTTAAAGGCTCCCATCTCAGCCTGCCCCAGGGGGAGGTCCTAGGTAGACATGGCAGTTACTGGAAGCCTCAGTAGAGGTTGTGCTTCCATGTCATAGCTGGTACTGCTGCCCACTACATCTCCTCCTTTTGTCTAAATAAGAAAATTATAACCTAATACAAAAGTATATACAATAGGAATGATTATCAAATATTGTCCAGGAGGAATAAGGGATAATGACTTAGGCAAGATGGAACTACAACCAATACAAACATCAAACAAGAGACACATACTAAAATNCTAAAATCCAGAGTAGTCTGGAGCATAGGTAAATGGCATATTANAGAGATCATTCCAAAAGGTGTCCTATCCTAAAGAACCTGAATATAATACTTAATATGTTCTAGTTAAGATACAAGAAGATTGTAACTATAACTGTTGGTCTTCAATCCCATCAAAGACCTGAGAAGGAATATAATAGCACCTGAGAAATGGGAGAAGGATGCAAGCAACTTTTGGGAGTCTTGCCAGAGTAGACAGAGACAGCTGGCAGCCTGGACAGACACCTAGAATTTCTCAGTATCGTTGGTGCATTCAAATTGGCAACNGGCCTAGATTATCTGTGAGACAATTTTCAAAAGCAAGTTTTTTGAAAGACTATGTTATCCTGTCTTGGCAGAGTTCAGTAGTCACTTTTACTGTCAGAGGTAAAGGCAAAGGCAGTTCTTTGCCCAATAGGCCATTTTTTTTTGTGCCAAGAAGACAATCTTCCCAATGGAAATGTCTCAGAAGCCCAACATTCTCTCGGGATCAGATCAGTGCTGCCAGGAGCAATTGTGTCTCACATCAACAGAATTCTAAGTTATCAAAACATTTAAATGCCATATTCTCTAGGTCTATGAAGTATTTGAAGGTTACCTATCCATCTGACATATGCTTCTGTAAGTCTGGAGAACCTAACTAACATAACTATAGACATGGCAAGCATGAGTGACTATAACTCAATAAGTCTTCTCTACTAAAATAACTTAAGGACTAAGGCTTCAC
>LZPO01045721.1:13766-24516 GCA_001675575.1 Neotoma lepida | reverse complement strand
TTCCAGAGTCATTGGGGATCTCCCCATCCCAAACTGCTTGCAAATCTAAGAGGAGATTTTGAGTACTGAGAGCTATTAGCCTTGACTCTTGGGCCCAAACACTGATATCCCTAGANGAACTTTTAAAACTCTAGTGTGCAGCCCACTTCACATCTATTTCACTAGAATCTCTGTGCATGAGGATCAGTCACATGTGCATTTTACAGCTCCCAGTCTGCTTCCAATTTTATAAAGCAGTGGCTTCAAGGGCTCTTTCCTACAGTCTCTGGACAACTTTGTTTCTAATTCTGCATCTCTTAACCTAGAAGTAATGCTCTTGGCCTAGCTGTAATGTTCTCAGGCATCTCCCTAGAAACAGGTGCTCCTCCTATCTGTTCATAGAATGCCCTTGGGCAAGGATGACTGTCTGGCACAACACCCTGTTTGTTCATCTCTATCCCAATCTGACACTGAGGCTTTGCAGGAGAGAATGCATGGTGTCCTCAGAGGCTAGGGCAGGGCCTGTTTCACAGGAAATGTGCAGCCATGATTAACACAATGTTGCCTTGTGTCCAGCACTAGGCTTGAAGTGCCAAAGGGTTTCTGTCCCCATGCTGTTCCCAGTGCTGTTCTAAAATCTCCCATCCTTGCTTCCTTTCTAAAGACAGATACAGCATCAGTCTTCTAACCTAGTCTCTTGCCCTAGTAGCCAGAAAAATGGGGAAGACGCTATACCGCTCACTGTTTTAGAGGGGAGTCCTTAAGCAGAAGTAGAACTGTTATCATCCTATTGGGTCTCCAAATTAGAAAGCCAGATTTGTCCTCAAGGGTTGAATGTAATCTGTGAAGACTTGATTTAAAAGTCTCTAATAATGTACACACTGATACTTTGCTGTGTTTATCAGTAATAAAATGTTTCTTTCTTAGCCTACAATCATATGAGTAATACAGACNTTGTCCTAGATTTTTCAGTAGCTGTATGGATTTAGGAAAATCATTTCCCTTCTCTGAACCCAAGTCTTTCAGTCCACTGACTGTGGACAGTGGGTTATATGCTCCAGAGGATTGTGAGAATTAAGTGAGGTGGTAAGTACTCACACACTTAATACCACATAGTACAGTACTATGCACTATGATGATTTAATAGCAAATATTTGCTGATATTATGTTTAGCAGCNAAGAGTACGGACCCCAGGAAAGAACTGGTTCTGGCNGTAAGTGGGCCAAGGCAAGACAGAGGAATTCATTAGNGAGGGCATCTTGGAAACCAAGAATCCACTTCTTGGTCATGGGTGTTTAGATCACAAAGTCAACCGTAGGTTGCATAAATTTCATTTCTCTTTCCCACTAGCCTTTGGCTCTGTGGAATAGTTGCCTCCATCCATGAATACCTAGCNATGATTTTTACTTCTTGTACACTTCCTTGTTTTTCCTTCCTTCCCTCCTTATATATGAACAGGTGTGACATAAAATTCTGAAAATGTTTTACCCATCTTAAAAATAGATATAAGGAATTTCTGATTTCTTCAACTTTTTATTAATAGATTGCTAGCTTGCTACAATCACCATCACTATGTTTCTCAATGATTTATATTCATGAGACTCTTCTTTAAATCATTGGAAACAGATGCCTAATAAGAAGATTATTAGGAGATGAACAAAGCTCTGGAGTGTGGTAGGAATTTTAAAGTCTGTTTACTATGGTTTTTTAAAAANATTACTTCAGTTCTATAGAAAATAATCTTATGTCTCTGCAGATGGTNTGACTTCAACTATAGAATTTGAGATATTTCCTGAAGTTATTTGGGAGGAAATATTAGGTAGAANATGTTTTGGGGGGAGGGATAATCAAGATGGATAGTGGGTTTGTGTGTTTTTATGTGTGTGTGTGTNTATACAGTTGGTAAATTTATACATCAGAAAATACACATAAAACACAGCACATTGAGTAAAATTCTGCATCATAACTTTATTTGTTTGCATGTGTGTTCTATGCATGTGCATCAGATTGTGTGTGTGCGCACATTTGTGTGGGCATGCATGCACTTGCATATGCATGTGTGTCTAGGCTAGAGGTAAGTGCCTGGTGTCTAACTCTATCACTTTTCCCTGTTGGTTTTGGAGACACNGTCTTTCACTGAACCTGGAACCCACTGGTTTGGTGAGACTAGCTGGCCAGCAAGAATCAGGCATCCTCTCTTTCTAAGTACTGGGGTTACAAGAGTGCACATTCCTTACTTTTTGCATGAGCTCTGGGAGTCACGGCCTCATGCCAACACTGAGCTATCTCCCAGTCCCTAAAATCTGTTACTCCCCCACCTCTTAAAGCATCTTTGTTCTGGTTTTTTGAAATGTTTTTGTTAAATTTTGTTTTCCTTTCTCTGAACAAACTTTTTCCCAAATAGTCCCCATAGTAAAAATAGTTCTATATCCATGTCCACTCATATTGACAAACTAATCAGAGGGGTCTGCTGTCCTAGGTGTAAGTTNGTCCCAGGTCCTAGGTGTATAAGTTCAGAGGAAGCAGGTTCAAATGTTCAATAACTGCTTGACNGAGACTGCAATTGGATTCTGGATATAGAACCAACTGCAAGGGGTCCTGTGTACCCTCGTGCCCACCGACAGCCCTTTACCCTAGACAGTTCATTCCTGACATGTGGGATGGTGCGGTACCAGTTGCCATGATGGTTTGTGGTGGGAAGGGAAGTATTGGCGTGACTCCAGGACACACTCAAATGTTTATCGACCACTGGACAGGAATTTAAGCCTCTCATCCTCTGGGAGCTTGGGTTTAGAGTCAAGTTCTTGTCTTCTATCTATATTTAGGAATAATGACTGGTAATAGCAAGAAGTCAATGGTGGTGTGCTGAATTTCTTCAGATCCTTGGGCTACCATGGTCTAGTCAATCAATATAAATCCACTGTTACTGCCACTATCTCCTTTTAATGTTCTGACTGTGCCTTCATAGTAATCAGTGTGGCTATTTATAACATATCACAGATCTCTGTTTTTGAGCATGCCCTGAATTAATGCTAATTGCATTGGCCATGTTGTATCCTCTTTTACTGTGTCTCTTAGACTATGGCCTCAGTAGCATAGGCACAGCTCAAGTAGTTCAACCTGATGACTGACTGCTTTAGTCATATGAGCTCTTANCATCTCTACTGCAAGAGTCAATCATGGGAAGCTCTTTAGAAAGAGAACTTGAAAAATGCAGTCCTTGTCACAGTCAATATTCAAACCAATACTCAGCACAATAATTAAAAGTTCAACCAATGCCTCTATATGCCTCTCACAGTGTCCAGCTTATATACAACCCACTCCAGTTTGGATACCAATACTTGATTCACACATCGAACCTGGCTGAAATAAAATGAACTGCATGTGTTTCTTTCTTGATGTTTAAGTTATACTGCATTTCAAACTTGGATTGCTAAAGATGAGGAGGATTTTGCTAACAACAATGAGATGATAGGGTGAGAGGAAAGAGCAGAGTCTGAGACAAGTGAAAACATGTCTTTTCCTGTATTGTGGACCAAATTACTTTCCTTCACTTCTCAGATGTTGAGTCCTTACCATTAATAGACTCAGAATTTATTTGAAAAGAGGATCTTCAGAAATATAACTGATGATAAATGAGCTCATGTGAGTGACCCTTAATCTAACATGACTAGTGTTCTCATAAGGAGAAGTGATACAAGGAATGCATGTGCACAAAGAAAGGCCATGTGAGGACACAGTGAGAAGGTGATGCTCTCAGGTTAACGCAGGAAGCTTTAGAAGAAACCGCACCTGCCAACCCACAGACTACAGGAAAACAAATTTCTGTTACTTCAATGACCCAGACTCTGGTGCTCTATTTTGACAACCCTGATAAATTGGTTCACTTGAAGAAAAAAGAAATACATGATGTAGTTAAAACAAATCNCTGGAAGAGAAAGAGATGGCCATGTTACTTTATATTTTATTGCTTGGGCTTTTCTTGTTCATGTCCTATAAAACTGATGAGATTCTTTTTTTGTGTTGTATTAAAATTTTATTTTCAGTTTAAAAAAATCAAGATTACCTCCACCCTAAGAGATGGAAATATATTTCTCAGTCTTATTCTTTTATATTCATTGTAATGGTCTATCTTTTTTTGTTCTTACATATAAAAATTATATTGCTGTTGTCTTTAAGTTTTACCTTTAGGGATATTTCCACTTGTACAGGCTTTCTCTTTCACATGGACCCCTTCAGGTAATGTTTCCTTCTTTATACATCAAGACATGAGATTGGGCAGAGACTAGGCTCCGCAGCAAACATCTCTGGGCTTTCATATCCGTGCTTATTAGTGCCTGAAAACCTAGCCAGTTTCTTTTCATAGCTCCATCTTCTCTGCAGAGGGAAACCCTGAAAAAAAACCATTATTTTTATTTTTATTTTTATTGTCCCTTTTTATTATTTTTCTGTCCACAGACTTGGTCAAGACTCCATCTCCTCTTGAGGAATGCTATAAAATATGGTTTATGATCATGCATGATTCCATGTGAGAACTACAAATTATTTTATGCATTAAGGCACATGGTTCAACTGTATACATTCAGTTCTGGTACTGTGGAATATTACGGCTTGAAAAAATGCTAAATGTAAGTTAAGACTTAAAATTCTGATTAGAGAGTAATCATCATCTGTGACACTCAGTTAAAACCATCTGTCAAGGCACCAGACCTACCCCATGAAGGAATAAGATCCCTGAATAAGCCTCTGCAGAAGGGAACAGCCTCAGGGACCCTTCTACTGCAGGCTCTCATCTGGCGCACTCCTCCTTTTGGCTTAGATAGCTCAAGTTTCTTGAAACTGTTCAGAACTGTCATATCAACTCCGAGTCTCCTTCCAAAGCCCAAGAGCACAGGCCTCATGCTTTCTTCATTTTATACTTCAGTTATGTTTAGTTGTATTTTACCACACTAAGGACTAAAGATGGGATGGGGGTAAAAGGACCATGTACCCTTTAAAAATGATTTCTCTTCTTCTTTCTACTTTTTTTCCCTGGTCTATTATTTTTCTTCACGTATCTGGGCATGTGTCAGCTACAACCACAGTAGCAAAAACCTTACTTTGGATTTCTGCATTCTAACACAGCAGAGACCTTGACTCTTCTAAGATACAGTTTTCCACCCTGTAAAACAGGGTTAAGAACACTTTGAAATCCTGAGGACTGAATGTGACAGGGCAGACTCTGGCTCCTAGACAAGGACCAGGCATATGATCATAGTCACAGATGCTAGCTATGACCCCAGTTCTAATTAGGCTTCAGAATGACTTCTATATACATGGTCACATTTTATTCCTGTGTTGCTGTGGCAACAAAGCTTGTTATATATTCAGATTTATGGATTCTATTATTTGCTACCTAACCACAAATTCATAGATTTATTCTCTGCATCTTAGACACTATGTGTGTCACTGTGGAGCACTCTCTTTTTCTATGGACTTTGAGATATTCATTAAAACACACAATGAAACGTCACCTTTGACCCAGATTTTCTTTTGGTGTGCATCTTTTCATGAGTGACACACATGAGTGAAAGTCTGGTTGCCATTATTGTGTCTGCCTGATTTTGGTTCGCTCCCAAGGTTACACGAGGTAAACAGCTCACCATATTAGCTACCAATAGATTATGTTTTGCCATTGCAGACCAAAGTGTCATTTGTAGGACACATTTTTAAATATGGCTAGAGTTCTTTCAACTTCATGACTTGTAAATGACAACTTAAGGTTTCTCTGTCATAGTGAGCATCTCTGTCTGGAGTTCTGAACAATATTGACCTCACCCCACATATCTCTAAAAAGATAGTGGAGCATGCTTCAGCAAAAGTCTTACATTTCTTGCAACTTATCTCCCTACTTCTCTCTCTCCCTTGAGTTCTAGAGTTATATCTTTGTTGTTGTTAATTTGATTTTGTATATGAGTGTTTTGCCTGCATGTATGTGCACCACATGTGTGCAATGCCTGCATAGGCCAGAAGAGGGCATCAAATTCCCTGAAATGAGTTACAAATGTTAATCTGCCAAGTGGGTGTTGGGGATCAAACCTGAGCCTTCTGAAAGAGCAGCTAGTACTCTTAACTGCTGAACCATTTCTCTTCAGTCCTAGGTTACACCTTTTTTTATTGCATAGTCCACTATAGTCAATTGTGTACTGGAAATAGAAGTCTCTATGGCAATGGAAGCACATATGCATATTCACAGGGACATGAAAATATTAGTATATATTTAAATATATGCATGTATACTGTCCTGTGTAGAGTCCATTAGTCCATGTTATTGGAAATGTAGCTAATAAAATCAAATTTCCTTATGTGGCTGGTGGCTGATTATTGGACAACACAGCTCTAATACATTTGAGATTCAGGAGACAAGTGCACACTGTTAAAGGACCTTCATGGGTATCATATGATATGGCTTCCTTCAGGTAGATCCTACTACCTTGTCCTTTGGACATGAGAGCTAAAGTTATAAACTGGCTACCTTTTCTTCTTTAATTTTCTCTCCTTTTAGTTCCTCATTAGGCTAATCAATAGCCATTACTCACTGTATTTTGCTGGGCACTTAGATGCATGTATTAACAAAAATACTAACAGGAGCCCACACAAAGAGTTATAGACGAGGCTCAGAAGAACAAATTTGCTGACATTGTACGGTTCATCAGTCCCCAACTTGAGATTTAAACCACAGTGAGCTTTCAAGAGTCTGTTTTTCCACTCTCTCTGCTCGCCAGTCAGTGACACACATCTGTCTTCTAGATTATTTGTCACTGCATCTCCAAACGTGTACTTACTACTCAACAATGACATTTCAAAGCCTTTTCCCTGCCCCATGCTATTCTTTTCCAGACTTGGTCTCTTTCATATTTTTGCCCTAATATCATGGCCACCTTCTGCTCCCTTTTCCTAGTTTCCCTGCCCTTCANGGTATCTGGTTGGCATTGTATGTGTTTGAACTCTTCCAAGTCGGCTTGTACTTCCTTACCATGTTTGCTATGGTAACAACTAACAGACTAACAGATGCACAGCTGAATTTTCAATGCAGGTGTACAGGTCCTTTTCTTACTGTACCGAGTGCATGGTTACACTTGAAGGTAGAGAAGTCCAGCTCTACAGCATCTTCCTGAAATCCACTACTGCCCCTTTAAGAAAACAGTAGCCTCTTTCAAAGAGAAACACCATGCCCCTTCAGCTGTCAATTTAAAGGAGACTTATAAAAATCCAATTGATTTATCTGCTTAGTTCATGCTCACGACTCCGAGAGGTGTATTCTTTGCCATTTTGCTTATGGAGAAACAGAAGCCCAGAAAGGTTACTCAGTATTCAAGAAACAGGAAGTCAGACAGAACTCCACAAATAGAAGCTACTTTGACATGCAGCTTGAGGGTAAAGCATGATTCTTCAAGGTATAAAAGAGTCCCACCCCCCACTTGCTTTCTCAACAAACTTAAAGGGCTCTACTTCCAAGCAGTTCTTAGACATGAAAGTAGGCAGAACTGTGAATTCTATTTCAAGNAACATATCCAGATGGCTTCTCACATTAGCGTGGCATTGGACCTTTCTCCAGGCCAAAAAAAAAAAAATCTCCTCTAGCTCAGAATTTATTGAGAACAATGAATTATAAGAAACTACACCTGATATTCTAGATTATCGCTAAAATACTTTGATAGCAGCACCAAGCAACATGTCCATGTACAGGTTAATCTAGGGTCCTAACAACATAACAGTGAATAATAGCTGCCATGTGTATTCTGAAAATGTGATTAAGAAAATTAATTCAAGCTAGTTCACTTACCTCAAGCAATTGTTGTGAGTCTCCGAGACAGTTCTTTGGAGACAGATCATTCTCTAGCTCAACCGGTTATCTTCTCAAAGTACTTCAGAGTGTAGGAAGTCAACAACATTATCTTCAAAGTTTCTTCATTGTTTGAATAAACCAAACTTCCATTTTACTAGAAACTTTAAATGGAACTTCCTTTTAAGTTTTTATTGGCTTTTTTTTTTCATCTCTACCATGCAAGATCAATAGCAGCTACCCCAGCGTGGGAAACACACAGCCATTCTAAAAGTAATCACAGCACTGTCGTAGGTCTGAGAACTTCCATCAACATAACTCACTACAATTCTTAAAGAAAATAGGAGGGAAAAGAAGGGCACTGTCATGCCCAGCACCAATTCTTAGGTCAGTTAGTTTACAAGTAAAATGAAAAGAAATCAAGCAGACCAGTGATGGGATCAGTATTGAAACTTTCAACAATAATGATTATAAAATATAAACAAATAGCAATAACCCATGCTGCTTATTTCTCTGGGCTCCAGTAAGACATTATTACCCAACTAGGTTTCTTAGAGCAATAGTAATTTTGGTCAGAAGGCTGCAGGAAGTCTGTAGGATTCCATGCTTTTGGAAGTTCAAGAGGAATCCATGCCTTGGTCCTAGATTCTGATATTTGCTATCAGCCCACAATGCTCCTTCTTCTGAAGAACTGTTACCCTAAACTCTGCTGTCTCACAGTAATACTTAAATATCATGGTCATGACAGTGGCAGTCATCAGTTGGCTTTTTCCTGGTGTATGTGTGTCTTCACCTGTATTTTCTTGAAAGTCGTGTGTGTGTTATTTTGTGTGTGTGTGTGTGTGTGTGTGTGTGTGTGTGAGAGAGAGAGAGAGAGAGAGAGAGAGAGAGAGAGAGAAAATGTGTGAGTAAAGGGGTATAACAGTGCATATATGGAGGTCAGAGGATGACCTCTGGCATTGACCCTCACCATCCACCTTGTTTGAGATGGGTCTTTTGTTAATTGTTGCTGTGTGTGCAAAGGTAGCTGGCAGGTGAGCGTCTAGAGATTCTGCTGTCTCTATCCCTCATCTTTCCACGAGAGCACTGAGGAGAGACACATGCTACTATGAGATTCAAACTTGGGTCTTTCTGCTTGTGTGTGGGAGCTTTCCCCAGTGTGTACCCCCCCTAGCTTCACTGGTTCTTCTAAGGATGCTAGTCAGTGAATTTAGGGGTTACCCTAGTCTAATATGGCTTCATTGTCTTNTTACCTCTGCAAAGGCTCCTTTTGAGGTTTCAAGCATGACTTGGATGAAGGATGCTGCAGCTAATGGACTAGGATGCTCTGCATAGACTACATGGCATGATCAAAAATAGTTGGGCTTGGAATAAATAGTGTTGATTATATTCCAAGGTTGCACGACCTTGCATTTGTCTTCATCATTCATACACATGTAGGAGGACTGGAGGAATTCAGGAATCCTCATCATGGACCTTAATGGGCTCTCAAGCCTCTCAATTTTCTGAAATTGTATGCCTATTGCTGTGGCAGACATACTTATGCTTTCTTCAAAGAACTTTCACGTTTTTTCCTAAATCCCTCCAAAAAGTCTTTGAACCAAAATACTAAACACAACTACATCAAATTATCTGAGAACTCCACCAAAGTGCTCTACTCTCTGAATGTATATTTGATCTGTGTTGTGAACTCCCGATTATATGATTCATCCAATGTTTCTGGGTAACATGTTAAAAAAATCTAGCCTCTAAGATTATTTTATTTGGAAATGGTTCTGGCCTATTGATTTCCAATCNGTCTCATTCTACAGGAGCCACAGGTGGCTCAGATTTCACTCAGCTCCTGTTTTGTGCAATAGAAAATGCAAATGAAACATTAGCTTGGCAAAAACAAGCTAACGTCAATATAAAGGGAAGAAAGAAGCACAGGAGCAGATTTACAGCTAGATATGCAGGGTCTGGTATCACAGCCTTTGGAAGAGCTGGTGGAAGAGCAGAGGGCATGCCGAAGTCATCTGTGGGATTTACAGCTTTATGTTCGGATTCCTGCTGCCTCCTCGTCAGGACTTCCAGTCACCTGGTGCTGTAATTTCTCTTCAACAAGTAACAATATATTAGTTGTTGAAAATAATTCTATTTGGCAGTGAACACCATCAGGTCATCCAGCCTCTGATGTGAATTTTAGAAGCACACACAGCCTCTGTGGCACCTCTCTGGTACCTCTGTGGGCACTCACGTGTTAACAGCTGCCTCCCCGAGAACCCTGTGTTCTTAGTTTAAGGAATAGGCCATCTGGCCTGCTCTGATTTTCCTGACCTCTTTATTGCGTTTGCCCAGTTTTTATTTCTTCATCTGTTTGGAGCTGCTGTGCAAAGGGAAAGAAGAGGGAAAGTGGATCACACCCTGCTCATCCACATCGTTTCTTTTCTGTCAGTGAGAAAGATTTGGTCCAGAGGAGTCATCTTAGCCATAGAGCTATTTTCTCATCCTAGAATCAGACACACATACACAAAGAAAGAAAAAAAAAATCAAAAGATGATTTTAATTGGAAATAAAGTTTTCTTCAGTGAAGGCTGAATTTAAAATTAAACCAAAAAAGTAAAAGAAGAAGTGAAGAAAAGTCACTTCTTAATAATTTATAATCACGCCGGGCGGTGGTGGCTCACTCCTTTAATCCCAGCACTCGGGAGGCAGAGGCAGGCNGATCATTGTGAGTTAGAGGCCAGCCTGGGCTACCGAGTGAGTTCCAGGAAAGGTGCCAAAGCTACACAGTGAAACCCTGTCTCGAAAAACCAAACAAAAAAAATTTATAATCACTTTTCCTAATGGCTTTAACCTAATTTCTAACTCTATACATAGAATGTGTGAGAATATAACAAGAAATAAAGTTGCCCTGTATTAGATTTTCCTAGTCTTATCTAGGGATGTCCCAGAGACTTTTTTTT
>LZPO01045712.1:7586-19000 GCA_001675575.1 Neotoma lepida | reverse complement strand
ACTCCCCTCCCACAAGAAGGCAAGGCCTCACATGAGGAGGAACATCCAGTAGAGGCAAGTCCAAGTCCCTCCCCCTGCCTCAAGGCTGTACAAGGTGTCGCATCATAGGTATTGGGCTCCAAAAAGCCTGCTCATGCACTAGGGATGGATTCTGATCCCATCGCCACCAAGCAGATCAAGCTACACAACTGTCTCATCATGCAAAGGGCCCAGCCCAGTCCCATGCTGGCTCTACAGCCATTGATCCAACTTTCATGAGTTCCATTAGTTTGGTTTGGTCCTCTCTGCAGGTTTCCCCATTATGGTCTTGGTGTACTTGCTCATAGAATCCCTCTTCTCTACCCCAACTGGACTCCTGGAGCTCTGCCTCTTGCCTGACTATGGATCTCTGCATCTGCTTCCATCAGTCACTAGAGAAAAGCTCTGTGATGACAGTTAGGATATTCACTGATCTGATCTCTGGGGCAAGCCAGTTCAGTTCAGTCACCCTCTCTGCTCATGCTCAACTGTGTTCATAGCAGCATTATTCACAATAGTTAGAACTTGGAAACAACCTAGATGTCCCTCAACTGAAGAATGGATTAAAAAAATGTGGTACATATATACAATAGAGTACTACTCAGCAGAAAAAAACAATGACATCATGAAATTTGCAGGCAAATGGATGGAGCTAGAAAATATCATCCTGAGTGAGGTAACCCAGACTCAGAAGGACAAACATAGTATGTACTCACTCATAAGTGTATACTAGATGTAAAGCAAAGGATAACCAGACTACAACCCACAACTCCAGAGAGGCTAGCTAACAAGGAAGACACAAAGTGGAATGCATGGATTGCCCTGGGAAGGAGAAATAGATGAAATCTCCATGAGTAAACTGGGGATGAGTGGTGGGCAATGGAGGGTAAGGATAGGGGATGAGAACATAAGGAAACAGGATGGTCAAGGTGGAACAGGGATGGAGTGGGAGAGAAGTGAAATAGATACCATGATAGAAGGAGACATCATGGGGACAGAGAGAAACAAGGTGCTAAAGAAGTTCTCAAGAATCCCCAGGGATGACCCCAACTTGGACTACTTTACCATGTACTTTGCCTTTCAGAAGCTGGGTCCTATGTTCAAGCCCATGGGAGGCTTAACCCCTTTCTGAATGGAGATGGAGGAGAAATGGATTGATGGAGAGCAGGGTAGATGGGAGACAGCAAGAAGTGAACAGGAGGAGAGGAGGCAAGGAAAACTGGTAGATATGTAAAATAAAGGGAAAATGTTAATAAAAAAGAGAGGAAAAAAATTAATGAAATTTAAAAACAGATGAATTTACTAAGATGTATGGGGTGTCGTCAAGTACCTAGTATGTTTGTGTTTCTGCTGTATATGGAGTCCTAAATGGGTAATAAAGGAAGAATAAATACTCCAACCACATATTTGAAAATGAATATTTTATCCATGCTACTTAAAAAGTTTTTATTTTTATGTGTATGTGGTGTGTGTGTATGTGTGTGTGTGTGTGAGAGAGAGAGAGAGAGAGAGAGTACATAAATGCATGTATGCATGTATGTGTGTGTAGTGTGTGTGTGTGTGTAGTGTGTTGTGTGTGTGTGTGTGTAGTGTGGTGTGTGTGTGTGTGTGTGTGTGTGTGTGTGTGTGTGCATGGAGATGCTGTAGGGGTTAGAAAAGTTTGTCTAATCACCTAGAAACCAAGTTATATGTGGTTACAAGCCTTCCTATTGAGTAATGTGAACAGTATTCTGGCAATTCTATTTCATTCACCATGTTTTAGTCTGGTTGAATTNGCAAGTTTTCTTAGGCATGAGGTNCATTTTCCTACCTCCCTACATATATGGGCCTCTATTTTTATGAGACATGAGCATTTTAAATGTGATGCTTAGTGTCAACTTTATTTATTTTTTAAAGTTTGGTAATTTTTTTTCAGGTATGAATTGATTAATTTGTATATGTTTCCATCTTTTAAGGAGAGTTCAAATACTCTGTAGTCTAAATAATTATTTTCCCAAATGGCTAGNTTTCTTTTATTTTTAGCATACCTACTAGCCCCCNAAATGTATCTTCACCTGAGTGGAATGCAGATAATTATGATGTTTTCAGAAAAAAAGATGAGTGTTTATGTCATTAAGAGAAACAGGATTATCAGCATATGATGGAGGACATATATGTCATATCAATATAGTTGCATATGAAACCTTTTTCAAGTGAAAAATACTTCAATTATTTTATTATTCTGATGTTCAGTAAAGCTAGAAGTTCTTATAATATCCACACTATATTTCATAAAATATATTTTATTCCTCAGATGAGTAGCTTGAATTTTCATCATGTTGTTATATGAATAAGATCCAGAATATATCATGTATTCATTTATCCAAATTATATAAATAATTGAGTATCATCACCTTAGGGTGCTTTGTCATAATTACACAGGAAACTGATGCTTTTGTTTTGTAAAACTTCAAAGAACAACTGAGAACTATTCATTTCCTATCATAATTTGATTTAATATGAAGTATATGATCAAATTCAATATAACTGTAATTTCAATTTCCATTAAATTATAATGGCTGTGTTCAATATGTAAGCCAACACAATTTTATTTTCAAGTAGAGAATCTCACTGCATGTGAAAATGCTAGAAAGATGCTTTTGTAAATGTCTCAGATAAACCAAGGAAACATAATATGCACTTGTCAAAGCAGCAATAAGTATAAATGTTTTTAGCAATTCAAATGTGATCAAACCTGTGTTCATGATGGAAAATGGACATTTTATATAATTGTTTGGTTAGAAAGATTGAAGGTGTATAATTCATGGTGATGAAGTAAGAGATAAGATAACCAAATTTATAGAAAAATCACCAAGCTTTTTAAAGGTATATTTGATGTAAAAAANAACCTTTCTTGCCACACAAATTATACAAGAAGAATGAGAGAGAGGGGGGGGACTGAGAGAGAGAGAGAAAGAGAGAGAGAAAGATGAAGTGAGCACAGTATTGGGTTGAGGAAGAGCAAGATCACAGTATGGAAAATTGAGAATGGCACAGCACAGTTAAAACTCTCAGAGTTATGATTAGATAAACTTATTATCACATTAGCTAGTAATCCCCTGAAACTTTATACACAAATTATAGAAATACTTAGTAAGAGCATTGGGGTAATCTTTGAAAAGCTGTTATATATTTTTTAATGACTGGAAGCAATTAAACATTTTAGAGTAGATATAAAAGTAATGTCTGAGCAAAAATGTATATGAATAAAATGTGAAGAAACACTTATAATGTAAGAGGTGTGAACAGGGAGTTCTGGAATATGATAGACAAACAAACAAAAAACATTAGTGTGGACAATTAAGAAATTGCAATTACCATAAAATAAAAACCGATACTTTTCTCAAGTAGAAACTATAATCACACAAAGCGGCAATGTTTCACATGCATGTGCNTGTTGTTATCTATATCCTAAGTGTAGTCATAGAACACAGGAAAGTCATCCCCTCAAAATAAGAAAGAAGAATAAAAGACAGCAGTGATGCTGGGATGTTGGCCTTGGCCTGTCATCCAGATCTTGGGAGACTTTAGCAAGGCAAGAGGGACCNGGTATAAAAAGANTTATCCCACTGTTATTTGCTTTGAAAATAAAGTGGGCTGTGAGCTTTGGGGAGCAGATAGTCTCTAGAAAATGACAACAATCTGGGTCTATGGCCAACAAGAAGGTGATTCAGGCTTTTAGAAAGCATGGAATGAAAATGTGCAAGCAATCTGGAAGACCTGGGGATAGCCTTCCCTGGAGCCTCCGGAAGGGAGCCCAGTTTACCATTCCTNCAGTATAAGGAGTGACACATTGAAACACCGGAGTTAAATGACACCAGAAAATCAAGTGACCCTAATACACATTACAGAACATTCCACCCAGACACAGAGGAATAAATATTTTTTTCATCAGCCCACAAAACATTCTCTAAAATTGATAACATATTAACACAAAAAGCAAGCCGAAATAGTGAAAAATTTGCATTCTATCTCAAAAAAGCTAGATATCAGCACCTATAAAAACTACAGAAGGTATATAATATTANGGAAAATAAACAATACATTAGTGAATAAAAATTGGGTCACTGAGGAAATCAAGAAGAAAATTAAAACTTCTTACAATTTAATAAAAGTGAAAATATAANTTACCAAAATCTATGAGGCATACAGAAGGATGTCATGTTAGGAAAGATTATGTTACTAGAACTCTACNTCAAAAAGTTTGAGAGTTCTCAATGTAGCAACCTAATGATGAACCCAAAAGCCTTAGGAAAAAAACCCAAACCATAATTGGTAGACTGGAAGGAAAGAATACAAAATTAGAGCTAAAATTAATGAAAAAATTAAATAAAACAATAAAAGAAAAGTGAAACAAGTGGTTTTTCAAAAGATAAACAAGACTGATAAACCAACTTCAAGAAAGGGAAAGAATGCAGAAATTAATAAAATTATAAATGCACGGCAGCCATTGGGATAGATACTAACATAATTTAGGGAATTACAAGGACATAGTTTCAAACCAAGTACTCTATGAAATTGGAAAATTTTAAAAGACATGGAAAATTTTCTAGATGTATGCAATATAGGCAAATTAAATCAATATGAAATATAGAATTTAAACTGACCCATAACCAGTAACAAGATTTAAGCAGCAGTAAAGAGTGTCCCAACTAATCAAACTCAGGACCAGATGGATTTATTNCAAGATTCTACCAGAACATTAAAGAAGAATTAACATCAATGTCATTTAAATTATTTCATGCACTAGAAAAGGACAGGAGGCTAAACATCTTTTAAAAATTTTAACATTGCATTGCTAGCAAAACCAGATAAAGACAAAACAAAAAAATAATTACATGCTATTCTCCTTGATGAACACAGACATAAAAATTTATAATCAAATACTGGAAAACTGAATTTAAGCTGATACTTAAAAAATCATTTCATAGTGAGCAAGTCAGTTGGATTACAGAAATGCAAATATGGTTCAATGTACACAAATCAATAAAAGTTATCAATCACAAACAGACTCAAAAACAGATCATGTGAACATTTTATTCAACACAAAAAAAGCCTTTGACAAAATACAGTGTCTGTTCATGACANAAGTCATGGAGATGATGGGAATGGAAAGAACATACCTCAATATAATAAAAGCTATCCACGACAAACATGTGAAACATCGTGTTAAATGGAGAAAACCTCAAAGAGCTCCCATTACCATCTGAAAGAAGGTAATAATGTCTATACTAGCCACACATCTGTAATATAGTGTGTGAAGTATTACCTAGAACAATATCACAAATGTTGAAAACAAACAGGATATAAATAGGAAAAGAGGTCAAACTATCCATTAGAAGATAATAGAATTCTATGTGTACAAGATACTAAGGCTTCCTCTAAAAGATTCTTGGAGCAGTTAAATAATTAGAACCAAGTGGCTTGAAAAAAAAAAAAACAAAAACAACCAGTAGCCTTTCTATACCAATGACCAATGGCTCACAGATTGAACAGGAAATGAGCAGACCAATCCCATTCACAATAAACACAACAAAGTAAAGTTACTGGAAATCAACCTAAACAAGGAATCAGAGACATGACATTAGATGACAGAAAGACTTCCAATGTTCATGAATTAATACTGAAAGACTTGATTTTGGGGAAATGACTATCCTATCAAAAGCTGTCTACATATTTCTTGTAATGTCAGTGAAAATCCTAAAGATATTTTTCACAGACATAGAAAATATAAACAAAAAATACATACNGAGGCATCAAAGGAGGAGAACCAAAACAATCCAAACAGGAGCACTGGAGAAGTAATCAGTGTACCTTATTCCAAGTTACACCCCAGTCGCAGTATTATAACAAGCATGGCACTGGCACAAAACCAATGGAAACCTAAAAACGAAACCAGACACATAAACCAATGGAACAGAATAAAAAGTTGGACATAATAACTTCATGCAATTGCATTCTATCTATCTATCTATCTATCTATCTATCTATCTATCTATCTATCTATCTATCTATCTATTTTTAACCAGTATACATACATTGGAAAAATATAGCATTTTCACCAAGTGGTTCTAAGAAAATTGGATTTCAACCTGAAGAGAAATGAAACTAGAACCATCTCTTCCTTTACACAAAACTCCAAATGAATCAACGACCTCAGCAAAGAACCAGATACCCTGAAAGTACTAAATGGGGAAAAAAGGAGCATGCTTCAATTTCTATGCACAGATAATGATTTTTCTACATAAGATTCCAATAGCATAGTAAAGAAGACCATTTATAAACAAGTGGTATATCATGAAACTAAAAGCATTCAGTATCACAGGGGATACTCTGAAGCTAATGAATAGGCAGTTCATATAATTGACTAATATCTTTTCTAGATATTAATCTGATAAAAGATTAGTGTCTAGAATACACAATGAACTCAGAAAACTAAACAACACATTTTTTTAAAATGGGTTATTGAAGTGAACATAAAATTCTCAAAAGAAGAAATGTAAATGGCCAAGAAACATTTAACAAAGGTTTCAGAATCTCTAACCTTCAAGGAAATGCAAATTAAAGCTATTTTAAGGTTCCATCTCACTTGGGTCAGAATGATCATCATCAATGCAAATGGCAACAAATTCTTTTATAAATGTGGTAAAAGGGGAACTCTGATACACTGTTGGTGAGAGGGCAGATTAGTTCATCCAATTTAGGAGTCAGTATGAAGGTTTCTTAAACAAACTAGAATTAGAATTTTCATATGATCCAAGTATACCACTCCTGAGTATACATCCTAAGGGTTTTTTTTATCCTACTAGAGAATAAACTGTGCATCCATAGTCATTGCTCTACTCACAATAGCTTGAGAAAGCAATCAACCTAGATTTCCATCAACAGGTGAATGTATAAGAAAGAGTACAAACACACAATGTAATAAAACTCAGCTGTAAAGGAAAGTGATTTATGAATTTGTAGGAAAATGTTGTGCTCAGAAGAAGTGATTTACTAAATCAAACTTGCAGAATAAAATGTGGGGTAGCTTCCTCTAAGTTACTGTTAATGGAGGTCCCAGAGATGTCCAAAACAACACAGCCTATTGACACTTCCCTTGCTTATACACCATAACTACATCGTAAGGTTGTATTTCGGAAGACACCACAACTTTGGCTTCAGGACATAAAAATGCCAATCTCAAAATGACCGGGACAATTTTCCCTGATTCTTAGGTTTTGTTGTGTTGGAAGATACTGTATATCCTGCTGGGGTAGACAAGACACTGTGTTCTTATCTAGTACTAGAACCTACATACTACAGTACCGACCTACCAGGCAGAATGTGCCTACTATTATAATAGCAGTACAAGTACTATGGGACAACTAATCTCTTTCTCATTAGATTGGAGGTCTGCTCTACTAGAGAGAATTTCACATTTGCTATTGTGATTCTAATCAAAAGTCCATAGATAAGGATGCCATGGGGACCTAGGTTACAAGCTACTTTCATTTTGCTAAACGATAATGCTGTCAAATTGTTGTCAAAATATTTGTGAGTGTACCCATAGTCTTGGGATGCTCTCAACTTTTGTCAGAGATGATTTTGTTTTGCAGTGGTCAGTAGTCAGTAGAGAGATGTGTAACTGGTCAAAAATACCAAGAATGAGGCAGACCTCAGTCCTAAATGGGGCATACATAATAACTCCACTATCCCTACCACTGAATCACAGAGAAGGAATGTAAGAGTTAGAGCTAGAGAGGAGAGCTTTGAAATTCTGTCTTCTGGACAAATAACTTTGTTATTATACAATATCTGTATAAGATCAAACTATTGTAAATTCCTGCATTAATGAGTAGATGATTACACAGCCCTATACTCTATTGAGGAACTATTGGAGTAGATAACAGCTATTCTTTCATTTAGGGAGTTTCCAGTAGTAGGTTTCCTATGATCTAATAATGGCTCTAGAAATAATAACATATAGACAACATAAATTCATTTTAGTTAATTATCATAAAGAAAAAAAAAGGCAGTGTGTTGAGGTTATTTGAAGGGAGTTGGAAAGAAGAAACTTAGATAGATATAATCATATAATTGTTTCCCTGCATGAAATACTGAAAAAAACTCACCTAACAAATTAAAGGACTTAATTTCCTGCACCTTAAAGAAAATCAGTAGCCCTCTTATATACAAATGATAAACTAGCTGAGAAAGAAATCACAGAAACAACACTCTTTATAATAGCCACAAATAATATAAAATATCTTGGTGTAACTCTAACCAAACAAGTGAAAGACCTGTATGACGAGAACCTCAAGTCTTTGAAGAAAGAAATTAGAGAAGATATCAGAAAATGGAAAGGTCTCCCATGCTCATGGATCTGTAAGATTAACAAGGTAAAAACAACCATCTTACCAAAAGCAATCTACACATTTAACACAGTCCCCATTAAAATCCCAATAGGATTCTTTACAGACCTTGAAAGAAAAATACTCAATTTCACATGAACAAAACAAAAAAAATCCAGGATAACTAAAATAATCCTGTGCAATTAAAAAATTTCCAGAGGTATCACCATCCCTGATTTCAAGCTCTACTACAGAGCTATAGTAGTAAAAACTGCATAGTTTTGGCATAAAAAAAGACAGGTGTATCACTAGACATAAATACACATACCTATGGACACCTGATTTTTGGCAAAGAAGCCTAAATTATACAATGGAAAAAAAAGCATCTTCAACAAATGGTGCTGGTATAACTGGATGTTGCCATGTAAAAGAATGCAAATAGATTCATATTTACCCACCCTGCACAAAACTTGTCCAGGTGGATTAAAGACCTCTACATAAATCCAGTTAATTGAACCTGATAGAAGAGAAAGTGAGGAATAGCCTTGAATGCATTGGCCCTGAAGGCAACTTTCTGAACAGAACATCAGTATCACAGACACTAAGATAAATGGTAAATAAATGGGACCTCATGAAACTGAAAATTTTCTGTAAGGCAAAGGACACTGTCAATAGGACAAAATGGTAGCCTACAGAATGGGAAAAGATCTTGACCAACTGCACATCTGACTGAGGGCTGATTTCCAAAATATATAAAGAACTCAAGAAACTGGACATAAAAAATCCAATTTAAAAATGGGATACAGAACTAAACAGAATTATCACCAGAGGAATCTCAAATGCCCAAGAAAAACTTAAAGAAATGTTCAACATTCTTAGCCATCAGGGAAATGCAAATCAAAACAAATGTGAGAAACCATCTTCCACTTGTCAGAATGACTAAGATAAAAAAACAAAATGGATAGCACATGCTAGAGAGGATGTGGAGCAAGAGGAACACTCCTCTATTGCTGGTGAGAGTGAAGACTTGTACAGTCACTTTGGAAATCAATATGGCAGTTTCTCAGAAAACCTATCTCAATACTCTGCTGTACCACTCTTGGACAAATACCCAAAGAGTGCACCATCATACCACAAAGACACTTGCTCAACTTGTTCATAGCATCTTTATTCATAATAGCCAGAATCTGGAAACAACCTAGATGTCCCTCAACCAAAGAATCAATAAAGAAAATATGGTACATTTACATAATGAAGTATTATTCAGCCGTTAAAAATGACATTGTGAAATTTGAAGACAAATGATGGAACTAGAAAATAAAATCACCCAGAGTGAGGTAATTCAGACCTAGAAAGACAAACATGATATGTGCTCTTTTATAAGTGTATAGTAGCTATGAAGTAAAGGATAACTATGCTAAAGTCCACACAACCAGAGAGTACAGGTAACAATGAGGCCTCAAGGAAGAATGTGTAATTCCCCCTGGGAAGTGGAATAGAATAGATTTTATGGATGGACAAGGGTGGGTCAGGATGGGAACTTGAGGGATCACGTGGGAGGGTGGATGAATGGGGAGAGTATTGAAAGAGATGACAGGAAATTGGGGTTATTTTGGGGTGAGGTAGAAACCTGGTGCAAGCGAAACTCCCAGGAATCTATAAGAATGACCCCAGCGAACCAGCGAGGACTCATAAGAATAGTGGATACATAGTTTGATCTGGCCGTCACCTGTGACCAGACAAGACTTCCAGTGGAGAGAGTGGGGCAACAACTCAGCTGCATAACCTTCTACCTACAATCTGACCTGCCTCTGTAATATGCTGGGTTAAGGGTGGCACAGAGATTGTAGGAGTGGCCAGCCAATGACTGGTCCAGCCTTAGATCTATGCCAGGAGAGTGAGCCCACTCCTGATACTGTCTGGAGTACCAGGACTGACTGAATAACCCAGAAACCAAGGATAGAACCAAACATGCTTGGAGGAAAAAAAGTCAGTATAATGGTGTCTAATGGTATTTTGCTATACTCATAGATTGGTGTCTACCTCAATTGTCATCAAAGAGACTTCATTCAGTAATTGATGGAACAGATACAGAGATCTACAGCCAAACATTAGGGCGAGCTTAGGAAATCCTGCTGAAGAGAATAAGGAAATACTGTAGGAATCAGAGAGGTCAAGGACATTACAAGAAAATCCACAGAATCAACTAACCTAGGCTCATAGGAGCTCACAGAGTCAGAACTGATAACCAGGAAGTATGCATGGGACTGGACCTAAGTCCTCTGCCTATATGTGACAATTTTGTAGCTTGGTCTATTTGTGGGATCCTAACAGTGGGAACAGAGGCTGTCTCTAACTCTTTGGCTACCTTTTGGGAACCTAGTATAAGGATACTGGCTTGCCTTCCCAGATGTAATAAAGGGAGAAGTGATTTTTCCTACTTCAACTTGATGTGCCACACTTTGTTGATACCTATGGGAGACCTCCCTTTTTATGAACAGAAAAGGAGGAGGAATAGATTGGGGAAGGGGGCAGAGGGGAGGTGGGATGGAGGGAAGAGTGGGAAGGAGCCATCAGGATGTAAAATAAATAAATAAATTTAATTAATTAAAAAGAAGAGTTTTCAATTAATTTAGAAGATAAAGATAACCATGTCCTATATCAATGTCATTCCAATGGCCCATGTTTGATGGTTCTAAGGGCATGAGGCTCATTCAACTCTCACTTAGTGTGGTTTGTTTGCCAGCTACCCTGATGCTCAGATACAAAGCAATTCATTTGAAATAGAACTGCTTCCTTGAAAATGAATCCTGATTTAATCTATCAGTTGTAATCCTTTCTGCTCATTTAGTGATCTCAGGTATTGGGTAAACTAGGTTTGGACATTTTCCCATTCTCTGTCATTTGTGAATGCTCGAGTTTTCATCACATGTCTTTAAAGTGATACTCTTCAAATAAACCCAGGAAATAATGCTATTTGAGTGACTGATTTAAGAAACTAAAATGAACTTTTCTCAAAATCTC
>LZPO01045711.1:10838-24758 GCA_001675575.1 Neotoma lepida | reverse complement strand
ACACTAGGGAATTGGTGTTATATTTTTTTAAGTGTTTATGTAAATGAAAGTAAAAGGATACATGATGTTAGACTTTATATGGGTCTGAAAGACTAATCTGATATTCACAGGAAATATTTGTTAGTCCATGTAATAAAATGAAAACAATAAACTAGACACAATGAAATGTCTCATCCAAACTTTTTCCTTTCCCACGCTTTATTGGAATCATCTTTCTANTGAAGACCTTACAGGACTCCCTGGCACAGATTTTATAACAGATTCCAGCCCATGCAGGTTGGTGCTGCTGTGGGAACTGAGCAACATCCTCTTCCTCTCCCTAGCTGCCTCCCAAGACTCGTAGGCTCTGGGTATGTAGTGTGAAAGCCTTCACCATAACACCGAGAAATGGGCACCCTCCCTTTACTTTGTAGTTTTCTTGGGAGTAAACCCAGGGATTAACACTGGTTAGATATTGTAAATAGCTCTACCACCAAGCTATAATCAGAGTCCTTGGCTCTGATCTCTGTTTCTGGGAGACAGTGGAGCACAGTGGTTTGGCTTNGGAGTCAGAACCTTTAGTTAGGCTAAGTCCTGGCTCAGTTCTGGCTCTTCCTATAGATATTTTAAGTTACTTAATGTAATATTTAACCTTCATTGTCAACTTAATTAGACTTGGAATCACNATGGAACACATCCTGGTTGTATCCACATGAGTGTTTCTAGAAAGGTTTATCCAAGGAATGAATGTGGGTTACTGTNCCATGGGCTAGGGTTCCAGACTGAACAAAAAGGAGAAAGGAAGCTGAAAACCAGGATCCATCTCTTTCTGCTTCCTGATTGTGGATATGGGGTCATGAACAGCCTCACACTCTAGCTGCCAGGTCTTCCCCACCATGATGGATTGTACTCTCATGTTACTACGCGAAATAAACTTTTCCTTCATAACTAGTACATTGTCCTGGCTAGTTTTAGGTCAACTTGACACACGCTAGAGTTATCTGAATGGAAGGAACCTCAATTGAGAAAATGTCTCCATAAGATCTAGCAGTGAGGCATTTTCTTAATTAGTCATCAATGGGGGAGAACGCAGCCCATTGTGGATGGTACCATCCCTGGACTAGTGGTCCTGGGTTCTATAAGAAAGCAGACTGAGCAAGCCATAGTGAACAAGCCAGTAAGCAGCACTCCTCTATGGTCTCTGCATCAGCCCCTGACTCCAGGTTTCTGTCTTGTTTGAGTTCTTGTCCTAACTTCCTTAAATGATGAACATCAATATGGAACTATAAGCCAAATAAACCTTTTCCTCCCCAACTTGCTTTTTGGTTGTGGTGTTTTGTTGTAGCAATAGTAACCTTAACTAAGATATTCACATTTCATCTCTCCAAATAGTCCAATTTAAATAGTCCAATGAGGGATGACCCCGCTCTCCAGCCTTGAGCANAATGGTCTGCATATCCTAATGTGTCCATTTGTAGGAACTACCTCTGTTATTGAAAGAATATGTTCTCCCCCCATCTCTAATGCATGCATGTTTCTTGAAACAGCTTCTACAATACCACAATTCAGAGGTCAGTAAGTCACACATTGTAAANTACCCCACCATGCAACACACCAGGGAACACTCAATGCATATTAGACAATCAATACTGTTGGCAAAGAGCTCAGCATCTCTTNGCTGAGAGGCTCAACAAAACCTTGAAATAGTCTCTTTAATGCCCTGCTTACCTAAGCCCAAAGCCCTCTCCCTACTCTCCAGGCTGCAACAGCACCGCCCCACCCCTACACATACACACCCCACACACATAAATAAAATATTTCACTGCTAATGAGGGGAAACCCAACAGTTTTCTCATCACTCTGCTGACAAGTTTATGTTCTCTACAACTGCGGTTGAGATATTTTTGCTGTTTTTGTGATTTTCTTGGCTTCCTTCCCGAGAAATTAATCATTTCTCCGGCACNCGGGAGAAGCCAAGAAATTGCAGACATGAATGAATGACATGATAGTGTATTCGCTCCACTCACTCAGGAGCCCTCTCTCTGTATATGAAATTAAATCCTTCTGGTGGGGGGAAATGATTGTTGTACTGGGGAAAGTTTAGAAGCATAAGTCTTCCAAAGTTCCTGCTTTGTGGAATGGGTTCACATGGCCACGTAGTTTCTCTTCGTTATTCTGAGTTCTCCAAATCCTAATAAAATAGACACATTCCCAAAGTTTNTGTGGTTATGCCTGAATTAAATTTGCAGCTGTCTATGGCAGGGAGTAGTTTTTGTGAGGAACCAACTAAGGAAAGTCGTGGCAGAAAAGGGAGGCTCTGTGGTCAAGTTTGGAATCAGCCAAGCTGACTCAGAAGCTATGTCAGGGATCATATTAAATTTCATTTTTGCCAGGGAGGAAAGTATATCTCTGTACAAGATGGTCTATCAATACACAAGCTTTAAATATGGACCTAAGCACATCTGAACCCAGGCTCTGCTGCTCATAGAGCACCTGGGCTCTCTGATGCTCCACTTCCTCCTGAGAGCTGTCCATTCTGCCTCTTCCTAGGGTCACTAAGAAAAGAAGTCGGGGTCTAGACGCAGACAGTCTGGGTCCATAAATGGACATGGATGAACAGATGCAAAAACAGGAGCTGAGGAAGAGAGATGCTGGGGTGGATAACTTAGCAGTAAGATTCCTATTGGGCAAGCATGAGGAGTGGAGTTTGATTACCCCGCCCTCCCCTGCACACACGTTTAAAGAGCTGGGCATGACAGTGCATGTTTCCTTTTCTTGTAATCTGAGAAGACAAGACAGGCAGATCCCTGAGACTCTNTGACCAACCAGCCCAGTCTCAGCGAGTTCTAGCTGCTAGTGTGAGTGCCTGTTTCAAAACACGAGGTCAGTAGCTCCCGAGGAGGAACAGGGCCTAATGTTATACTCTGGCTTACACAGACACACAAAGGCATGTTCATCTCCCAGCCCCACACCAAGCCATGTGCATACAACCCAAACGCATACACAAAGCTAACAGCTTCATTGAATCCACACGTTCTAACAATCTGTCTAGAAAACCAACCTCCATCTCTGGTAAACCACCCAGGAAGCCAGAGTTGCAGGGTGCTAGTTGCTATCTCTTGTNGGAATCCCAAATGTTTTACCTGTCTCCAATACCCAAAGCTTTCTTAATCAATAAATGGCAGCTTTTCTAAGTCTTTGTCTNTGAGTCTAATTTGGGATGAACCAGAGAAACATAAATATGTACCNTTAAATAATCATATCAGATGCTCCTGCTTATCTAAAGCTATCCCATACTGGGGCATTTTAAATCCTGGCTCCCTTTTGTTCATCATTACATTTTCCCCTCTCACTATCGTTGAGTCTCTGCCAAAACATAAGTGAAGGGTGACTGGGTGGCTCACTTTCTTATTACGGCAAACTCAGAATAAATAGTCTTTGCTGTCTGTGCATACTTGGTTCCCACTTATCTTCACCCTGTGCACATACACCTGCCTGGCATGTGTCCAGAATAATCACCGACACACTGCCATCCAGTGAACGACATACAGGAGGTCTAAGAATCCACTGGCAAAACCAATAGCATAGAGATTGACTAGCACAAAGTCTGTTCTAGTCTATATAAATTCTTAGTATGTGTGTATGTGTGTGTGTGTGTGTGTGTGTGTGTGAGAGAGAGAGAGAGAGAGAGAGAGAGAGAGAGAGAGAGAGAGAGAGGAATGAATGTCTGTGTGCACATCTGTGTGCTGGGAAACATGCCCATCTGAGTACCTGTTAGAAGACAGAGGTTGAAGTCAGTATGCCTTTTTTACTTATTATTTTATTTTATTTTTAGACAGGTTTCTTTGTGTAGCCTTGGCTGTCCTAGATCTACTTCTGTAGACCAGGTTGGCCTTGAACTCACAGAGCTCCTCCTGCCTCTGCCTTCCAAGTGCTGGGATTAAAGGCATGTGCCACCTNAATTGGNNTCTATTTTTGTGAGACAGTATTTCTCAATGAACCCAGAGTCCACTGTTTCAGCTAGGCTNGCTAGCCAGGGAGACTCTGNTATTCTCTTNTCTCTGCAGCTCTGTGGTGGGGTTACACACTCTCTCAGCCATGGGTGCTTAGGATCCAAACTCAGTCTTCAAGCTTGGGCAACAAGTACTCCACCCACTGAGCCATCTCCACAGTACCCTATATCAGATTTTTAAAGATGGTATATTTGTGTAGTGCTTAATCCATCTACAAGAGCTTTATCCATCAATTTTATGAATGTGTGAGAAGCAAAGCTGACTTAGCCACTAAACAGAGTAGTCACAGTTGTAAAATATAAGCTTTAACATCATTTNTAGAAAGGGGAAGCAAGGCACCTAAGGACTTAACATCACAATGTGGTCTTATGAAGTAATAAACAATCTTTCTATGGGTGTCTGCAGTGAGAGCATCAGGTTTCTATGTTAGGTTTTCTCCTATAATCTCATCTCTGGACTGTGGCAGTTCNCCTTTTGTTCTCCTAGCTGGATTTTTTACCCCTGACTTTTTGGGGTTGGTGTTAATTTCGTAATTTATCTCTTTTGCAAATGTGGTAGTTAATACCTTCAAAAACACACAGAGGATCATTGTTTACCTTATGAAAGAGCTTAAGATGCCATTGCTAGCCCATAACTGCTTATCACAATTTGGTCGTCATTTACAATTCACTCCGTCTCTGTCTTCCCTTACAAANCTCCTGATCCTCCACGTGGGCATGACTAAATCATAATCTCCCACAGACCCCCTCTGCCTGCTGAGGACCAGTACCCTCTGCTAGTTTCCTAGTTCCCCTGTGGCCTCCTCAATGAATTCCTCCCACGGGTCTAATACTAACCTTCNTCACTGTACTCTCAAAGCACCGTTGGATCAGAATAATTGCCGTTCAATACACATCTGTCTTCTAAGCCCAGAGTATGACATTTATGAGAGCAGGAACCATATCTCACTGGTGTCGTTTCTGAGTAGCCAAATCTGACATTTTGTAAGTGAAAGGCCTGGTATGCAAAACTGTGCAAAATGTAAAACTGGTTCAGTATTCGGAATCACCTGGATCCTGTCAGTTCGTTCTGCAACATCTTGATAGGCACTACCCTNATCAGTGAGCAGATGGACATTCTAGGGGTCAAACATTAAAGTAAGANGGGGCTTTGCTGGTAACTATTTGACAGTGGACTCCCCAGGGGAGGGGAACCCTGATCTGCAGTGTTGGCCTATTTCAATGGTGAAAATATTCTCTCCATAGGTAATTTGTGAATAGGTAAATATTCTCGCNGGGCGATAGTGGCGCACGCCTTTAATCCCAGCACTTGGGAGGCAGAGGCAGGCGGGATCTCGTGAGTTCGAGGCCAGCCTGGGCTACCAAGTGAGTTCCAGGAAAGGCGCAAAGCTACACAGAGAAACCCTGTCTCGAAAAACCAAAATATATATATATATATATATTCTCTCCATAGTTTGTCATTTTGAGGATACTGAAAACAAAGCTGGGAAGAGATGCATAGAAGCAAACCATCTTATGTCTCACAGATATAATACACTAAATAAGTTCAAATACCACCACCATAATATAGTACAAATAATTACTGATGAGATTTGAGTATTCTNAATTTTTTGAAGAGTGTTTTAAAATAATTTAATTTTAATAAGGCATGTGTTTAACAACCAGGTCAGAGGCAAAATTACTAAAAATGTAGCAATTGGTTCTCATGATTGTGAATGAAAACTCCGGAAAGGAATCTATCTGAAGAGACTGATTGGCTGATTAGAATTTTATTACTGTGGGAGATCGGAATGTTGCAGGTCCAGAGGCTAATTATCTTGGGCTAAGTTCTGGCCCTTCAGAAAAGTCATCAATTGCCTACCTTTGTATCAGAACTAACATCTTGAGACAGTAGATAAAAACCTTTTAGAATCTATTNACTTTGCAAGCAACTAGCTTCTACCAATCCAAAAGCTAAGAATGTCATCAGATAGCATCTTACCCCTGTAGAATAGCTACCCCATCCTGACAATCTCACTGTACCTGCATCTCTGATGGACCCANCAATGCATTTTAAACTTGCCTTGATTTATTACTTTCTCTGTTCTGGAAAACTATAAAAACTTCATAAAATTGCTTCCACATTGGAACATGGAATTTGGGGTAAACTAAATCTGTGTTCCTTGGTTGTGATCACTCAAAATGGGGCCAGAATAAACTATCTNTTATTCCCTGAAAACAAAGCTCAGAAGGAATGCATAGAAGCAAACCATCATATGACTCACAGACATAATACACTAAATAAATTTAAATACCACCACCATAATTTATAGTATAAATAATTAGTGATGAGATTTGANTATTTTAAGATGAGAGCTATGGTTTTTGCGTCAACATGATCCACTTTGATCTGGCTCCACTGCCTGTTTGAATAGAGCCTGTGAGAATGGCATGGGTGCATCAATTACACAGCAGAAGTACTGCTTAGATTATTCTTCATTGACTCACACAGGTCTTCTCAGTCTCTATACCATACTTTCCTACCATACTTTTCATTGGCCCACGTGTTCTTTGCCTGCCCGACCTAGCAGACTCCAAGCAGAGGTTGAAGACTCCTTTTCACTCTGTGTCTGGTATTGAGGCCTCAATAAATGCTGCTGAGCAGGAGGTTGGAAGAAAGGCAAGGACAACTTCTACTCCATCACTTTTATACTTGCGTGATAATGGTAATGCAAGACAAAGGGCAAGTGTCTTGGAGTGCGAACCAGAAGCCATAAAGGGTAAATTGTTAATCAGTATGGCATAACACTGCTTGAATCTGAGGAATTCTTGAGAATATGGGGTGCTAAAAGAACCACAATTACAAACAAGGGCCAATTACAGCACCTTTGCAAACAGTTTTTACAATGCACCTGACACAAACAATGATTTAAAAGGTGGCCCAGCCAATAACTTATGAAGAAAGCTGCGGCAACATTTCACAAGACACCACCTTCTTGCTCCTACTATTTAAAGGAAGAAGTTTCAGCAGAGAAGAAGANTTCATGCTTTGATTTCTCCTGTCCATTTTCAACAAATACCACTAATAAGTGGGTGGATAAATGGAAGGATGGATGGTGGATGGAAGGATGGGTAGATGGATGGATGGATGGAGAGACAAATGACAGTGCTTTATATTTGGGGGCATTTAATTAAACCACAAACAAACCCTGTAATACATATATCATGAGGAAACTGAGACACAAAAGAATTAGATAAAAAACTAAGTCACACAGAAAGCAAATGACAGTGCCCTGGCTTCAGACCCTCTGTGATGCTAGATACTACAGCTAATAAAGGAAACAATGCTAAAATTCACAGCCTTCCTCTGAGTCTGAGCCCCCTGAAGGAATTCCCAGTCATTTAGAGCAGAAGTTTTCATCTTCTAAGATCTCCCAGGATAGGCACCAACTCTCTGGATAAGGAGCCAAATTACCCAAGCTTGGGGACCTATGAGTGTTTTTTTTTTTTCCCCCAGAGGACAGGGAGCAGCACAAATTTCTGCCAGCTGCCCACTTTGTCCAAGCCTTTCATGGCACAGCTCCAGATGGCGCTATGTCTTAGAGGACAATGTGTTCATTTTCCCCCAGAGTGGGTAGCCAACAAGAATCTCCTAAGTATGAGACTTAACAAGTTCATCTCTGAGGAGGCATAGGGAGGGGAGTTTCAGAAGTATAGGACTTCCACTATAGGACTACGTACATGCATGTCTCTGGGAGGCTGGTGGGAGGGACATTGCAAGTAGTCAAACATATTTCTCAATAAGGATTTGCCTTTCCATCTATCCCATGCCCATTACAAAGTTTTCAGGAAAGCACACTGATAAGATCATAATAGACAGCCTGTGAGATACTGATTTATAGGGCTTACAATGGGAACTTCTAGTTTCAGTATTCTGCATCTCAAAACAGTATCTTTATTAGATTTTCTACCTCTACAAACATTTAAGATGCCTAAGATACAACTGGGCCACTACTATTCCTTTTTGGATGCTGAAAGTTATAGATTTATAGAACTGTAGAGATGACACAGTGGTCAACAGCATGTACTCTTCTTGCAGAGGCCAGGAATTCAGACTCTAAAATCCATCTTAGGTGACTCACAACTACCTGTAACTCCAGATCCAAGTGGTCCAACACCCTTTCTGACCTCTGTGGATGCCTACAACATCTCTCCTGCCCCCAACAGAGAGAGAGACACACACATATACACACAGATAAAAATAAATCTTGAAAAATAAAAGTTATAGGTTAATAAAATCACATAATATTACAAAAGCTGTAAAGACTGGAGAAATTTAAAAGTTAAACTTATTTTGTTAGGAGGAATTGAGACTTTTTGTGAAGTAGCTGAAGAATGTGTCCAATGAACTGATCCAAGCTTCTGACTGTAGTTTGTCATAGTCCAGACATGGATTCTGGCACAGTGGAGTCTTCAGACTGCCAAAGTCAAAATCAAATTCTAGGAGAAACGGCAATCAGTCATTAATTGATTTCTGATTCCTTCCTGCTTTAAACTAAAGGATACCTCCAGGCCCTTGCAGATAAAACAATGATCAGTGTTTGGGCCCATCTGATGGCAATTTGATTACTGTCCACATTAGACCTCTGGGTTCACCAAAAGCTACCATTTTCTTGGCACCTGTTCAATTAATCTGCCTTCCACATTTAATCCAATGACAGCCACTCTGTTAAGGAAAACCAGGGTCTATGCTAGGAGTGTGTTTAAGCAAACTATCCTTGGCAAGCTTTTTATATAACAGATGTTATATAAAACATGTCTTGAATTTCTCACCATGCCTTTTTTATCACATATTTATCCTGATAATTTAGAATCNCAAGCTGGTGATGGTATAGACTTACTCTAGAATTGAATATGACTTCTTTAGAGTCTCTACACATGAAGTCCAGCTTCCATAGCTCTGGCAGATGGACAGTTCATCAATATGGACCCTGAGAAGATGCCTGGGCCTACATTCATACCTTCATACTCGGTGAGTCTTAGAATCACTCCCTCTTCCTCTCTAAGATGACAGGTTAGGGTGGGAAGAAAAGAGGTGAACTGAAGTTTAGGGAAATCTTTGCTCTCAGGGCTATCAAAGCCGCTGAGATCAGGTTTGGACCACAACATGACTGTGAGCAGTGGGGACATTCCAGTCCAACATCTCAACTGTGATTCATGCCAGAGATAGTAAGCTTTTCCTCTTTAACATGCATACATCTTCTCCTGAATATGGGCACATTTTCCTTGGAATTGTTTTTTTCAGGGGGAGGGGGTATTGTACTGTTTTCTTACTGAAAATTCATTTTTGATCAAACATCTCAAAAAGTTATTTAGAGACTATATTCTATGCCAGACAATAACTCTGTTTTTATGAAGCAACACCATACTTCCACATCTAATTCTTCATCTGCTGTGACAGAGTTAGCAAAGAATATTTATCTTCAGCTGGGCCCAGTTAGCCCTTGTACTCAGCTTATAGGTATAATATATCATGGCTGGAGGCCCTTTGGTATTATATTACCTCCCATGCATAACTTGAATTAGCAAGGAAATGACATATTTATATAGCAATTAAAAATATGCTTAGCATTCCCTGAGGTGCCACCCCTCCCAATTATTTAAGCTAAAAGCACATTAATCATCTGGCAGGGTGTAGTACTATAGAGACAACAGTCGTTTTCTGTAGCCAGTGTTTAACACGNCACATGGAGATGGAATCTGAAATTCCACAACCTTGAAGTGTCACCACATATTGATTATACTTACATGTATACACAGCATGTTCTTTTAAACACCACCACTTGGAGCTGTCACATTCCCAAACACACAGATTCACACACTTTCATGTTCACTTCCCTCCGAAACCGTTCAGAACAGAACTGAGCACAAACAAGAGGGAAGGGAAGACAGGANCATTCCCAGAGGCCTTCTTGATATGACAATGTATGTTAGCTGTTCCTCTTAGTGCTCTAAGATCCCAGATCCCACTAGGATTCTGGAGTGCTCAGTTCTGACTGCTCATACATGGCACTGTTTGAAAAGCACACTTTACCTGGCGTATTCGCCCCTAGACAAGTGATAAAAAGAAAAACAATTAATTGATGTCCCTTAACTCTGTTGACTACTCTGAAGTACTTTCAGAGAGGACTACATATTTCTGCGCTGCTAGGATGATGCTCACATGGCTTTGGTGGATCCAAAGTAATGACAGGCAAATAGAAGAGGACACTTTCGTGTCATCCCTCTACAATGGAGCACTCTCAAGCAGNGGATAGNGAAGGAGTGNGTCGCTTGAAGGAGTTCACTCTCAGTAAAATGCTGACATTAGTAGGAGNTTGGATGCTCAGCAGGCACTTCCTCCTCCTTGATTTCATTTAGGCATANAGCAGTATTATGAGGATAAGGGCCACAATGTCCCTTGCTGTAAAGTTGAAGAATGCAATCACATGAATCATGGCTAACTTGTTAGATCTCATGTATTTAAAAAAGTTGCAAGAACTCAGGCATTTACACTTAAATCCAGGACATCCTCTACCCAGGGTGATAGCACATATACAGTCTGTCACTTGTTTTGTAATTTTACTGTGAGCTATGTAGCATTTGTATTAAACTTAATATACTTGATCCTCACCATTCTCTTTTATGGGTGGTAAAATAGAGATTCAGAGATGCTAGCAGACTTGCNATGAATCTCACAGCCAGAAGGCAGCCCCCAACTGGTGGACCTAGAACCCACTCCTCTGCAAAACCCACACAGTTTCATCCCCAAATTTCTATCCCACCATCTGATGTCCAGGAAGTTTTCAGGGCTTCAGATTCATTCATGGATATGTAAACAAAGGAAAGTCAAGTGCCCTAGCATCACTGAAATGGGCGGGAAGTCATTTTGAACATTCTTAGATGAGTTACCCAATTAGAAGACTTTCCTTGTCGTTAATTTAGAAGATCCTCCAGACTAGAGGACTCAGAGCTCACAATCTGATTCTATCTATGTTCATGGGAAAAACACTCCCTCTCCCCTACATCTCCATTTTCCTCATTCAATAATTGATAGAACAATGGAAAAGACCTGTGTGGGTAGTGTGGCATGCTGTATTAGATCATATATGAAAACATCACTTAGCACCGAGGCTGGCTATCATCTAGGCCTCAATAAATGGAAATATGTATAATTTTTAAAAGGGGAACAGGTCGTCAGAATGCACTACTCCACATGAGAAGCCCCATTCCTTCTTTGAAGGCATTTCCAAGGCATAGACCATGTTTACACAAGTCCCCAACCAATAAGCATCAATCAAAATCCCTTTCTCCTATGCTGGCCCAGGTCAGCTCTTACTTCCTCCAGGGGCTCCCAGATGGACCCAGGCAGACCTTTTCTCTCACTCTGACATTCCATGCACCTTTCCGAACCACTCTTGCAAACTTTGATCCAATTTTGATAAGGTGAACATGAAACAACAATAAAAATCATTTACTGTAACTCAAAGATTCCTCTGGCACCAATCCTCCTTTGCCTGTATTCTCACCTCCACCCAGGCTCTAGGCTACACATATCTGAGGCTGCCATGGGTCACCTGCAGATCATATGTTCCATCCCCAATTCCTTCTTAAATCCTCACACTCAGTGACAGCTCCCATACTCTCTTGTTGCCTTAGGAAACATCTAGACTGAATTCAGAGCACAGCCATCCCTCTGTCTTACAGAGTCAGAAAATGAAGTCTGAAGGGGGAGGAAATTTGCGAGGGTTACAGGATTGGTCTTTGAGTTAGAACTCAGGTCTTTCAATTCTTTGGCTGTCTTTTTTGGCTATTTTTTCTTTCCATTTCACCTCACTGCTAACTAAATCTGAATTCCTGGTTATAGAAGGATCTCTTAGTACTTTTAACGGGTTGTGCTTCTTGCTGGATTCAAAACCCTCCATCATACTCAAGAAAAACCTTTGGTACGAAGTACATTCCGGTNTGCTTTCCCTCTCTGCCCTGGCCAAGGCACCATCTCCTGTGCAGAGATCTGGATCTGTGTCCTGACCCTTCCTGATACATCACATGACAACTTCAGGCACACTGCCTCAGACTGGCCATCAGAACCTATCTGATTTGTTCCCCTGGCCTGTTTCTATCTCTAAGCACCACAGCATAGGATAATAAAGTTTTCATATAAACATGGCACAGCTTACCTGTATAGTTTAATATTAGAAAATACGATGTTAGAAAGCATAATTCATAGAATTGCTTAGAATACACCTCACAAATCACATCTAATGCCACTGANTGTATAAGCATGAGAAACTGAACATTTTGAAAGAATGTGAGCTTTTAAAGCATTGTGCTTACAATCAGATGTTTCCTACCACCCATCTCTGTAGATAAAACCTTGGATGCNACCATCTTGGTGTTTAATTTAACCTCTTTGTTTATTTCTTTAGGCAACTATTTAACATGTGGTCATGACTTTATCTCCATTCCCTGGCTCTGTGTCTGTACATAAGAGATGCTCAAGAAAACAGGAAAAGTTCTTACAGCATATCTAGTCTAATAAGAGTGAGACAAGCATCCAGAAGCTACGGCACAGCACAAGAAAGGCTTTCACAGAAAAACATACACAGTGACATATACATACAGGAGGGATAGCAGATGTAAACATAAGAGGTTAAAAGCTGCCTGGTAGAAGAGATTTTTCTTGACAGTAATTAGTAGAATAAGGAAGCAAAGAAAGCCTCAGAGACCAAAGATGNAAGAAGACACAAAAACATCATCCATNCCAGAAATGGAAAGGATCTGTTCCTGTTGGCCTTCTTGGCTGNCTTTTGAGGCCTAGTGTNGCTGTATATGTTTAGCTTCTATGANTGCAACAGTGCATACCTACTTCATACACAGACATGCATCTATCAGTGCACANACAATATAAACAACATGGACTCAAAGGAAAACAAAGGATAAAGACCTGTCACTCAGACAATCTCAGTTCCCTTGTCATTCTCACACNTGCCATATTGCTTTGAGTCTGACAATTTCATAGACTTTTCCTTTAATATGATTGGCCATAAATGTAAGTCAATGAATACATATGAAATTTAGCCCTTGATTTAAATAAACATTTTTAAAAATCCCACCCGAGCCGTTCTAGTATTGGAGCAAAGACCCAGCTGTTTCAGACATAAGCNGAAATGCTACGCATGTCTCTGAAAAAGAAAGAAGAGATATCCTAGGATCATGACATATCTGTGTCTTGCATTATTGGTTCTGGGGTGACTTTTCATGTTAGATTCAGATGACAAGATGATGACCAGAATAGAGACTTCCTAAGCTCTACAACAGATCAGAGGAGTGGACAAAGGACTCCTGACTTCTGACTAGGAATCTGGCTCCAATCGTCAAAGTTCCTGTACTGATGGCAAGCACAGATTGTCCTACACAGCACATGTCCCAGGTTTCAGGACAGCATCATGGTTAATCTTTCAGATTTCAAGTCACCTTTTTACTATGAAATTACTATTTTGAGTCAAACTGCATTTACAGGTGTCCACATGAAAGGCAAGAACCTATGACAAAAGTGTCTTCTGGACTGGTTAGACACCAGGATGCACTTGCTTATTAAGGATGTAGTCTGTTATATTAAATGTTGCTATTCACCATGGATGGAATTTTTAAATGTGATATGAATCACCATGGAGACAAACCTCTGGCTGTACCAGAAACTCCAATGTTCACAGCTTGGTCCCCAGGATGAAGAGAAAAGAAAATAAGTGAGGAAGTGAGTTGAGTACCAGCATTCATCTCTTTCTGTCTCGTGACTTCAGATGCAAGCTAGCTATCTCACATACCTGCCGCCATGCTTTCTGCATCATGGTGAACTGATTATCTTAAAGTGCAGGTGAATAAACACTTCCTTCATTGTTTTGGTCATG
>LZPO01045709.1:0-13050 GCA_001675575.1 Neotoma lepida | reverse complement strand
CCTGTCCCCATCCCCAGCTCTGCGCTCCTCTAACCCTGCCTCTGCTAGGAGGAGTGGATTCCCAGAGCTTTGCGGAACGGAATCAGTCTCCTCTGGCACAGAGCTAATATTGAACAAGCAACTTGATACTGTGCTGAGCCACCTACAAGGTCTGAAACAATGGGAGACCAAAAGAAGCTTCGAGGATCGATGTTTCGCTATGCCTAGCATAGCAGTAATTATCCTCTAAATACCCTGTAGCCATTATTCCTAGCTTCTAACTTGGTGCCAGTATCAACANTGGGACAACTAGCGTTTGAGTATTTTCAGAATTACACACGATTTCCAGGTTCTCGATGTATGGAGAGTTGAGGGGNACATTCCTATTAGCGAACTACAGAAAAATGTGCTAAGACTTCAAAGTTTATGGTAACTTTTCCAACTTCTTATGCCACTGATAGGCCTTTTAGGTTGATAAAGTTATTGTTAAACGGAGAATGAGAAGCTTTGACACTCCCCCTCCATTAATCATGTGTGTATTTGTCTGGAGTATGTAAAGGCAAAAGGTCACGCCTACGGGATTATTTAAAGTTATTTCCTGAATGTGGTGATACATAAAGAGAACTGTGTGTGTTTCTTGGTGGCCATCATCTCATCTGATCCTCAGCAAAGCACTTAAACACACCTTCCTCTCTACTGTGCAGTACGAGGAAACCAAGCACACCTAGATAGATGTAAGCTCTCTGTGAACTGGGCATAAGGAACCCAAGCTCTTGGTCCTAGTTTTACTTTGTGCTATTCTGTTACTATACTGTGATTATAAGTAATACTTGTCTAAGAAATGAACACTCAAGTCTAGAAAGAACACGTTTGCTTGAGAGGGAGACCAGCGAGCCCTGTCATGTGACTGAGGTAATAAAGGTGCTCGATTGCCAACAATTAAGCAGAGCCATTACATGATCATAAAGATATACGTATGTTAATTATTTTAAAATATTTGTTTTATTAATTTATAAGAATAACAAAAAGTTACGCTTCAGCTTAAGGAAATATCGAAAGACTTATTCTCATTTCTTTTGTTTACAAATCAGATTTAGAAAACACAGTGATATTATTCCCTGGGAAATACTTTACCCTTGTGATTTGCATAATTCTAACCAGGTGTGTCATGGTTTTATCTTACATCTCAAACATATTAAATTTGAGTCTTGTTCACATCTGCCTTTATTACCAAGAATTATCTTTATAAGTACAGTAATTGATACANCAAGTTTTTTTCATTATAATGTTTTTTCTTCTGTTCAGAAATAACTTTTAAGCAAACAAATCATAGCATGAAGTTTGTTNTTTTTCTGAAACACAGTACTTCATAAGAAGTTTTAGAGCCCATTACAGGACAACCTACATAATCAATTATTTCATAGAATATGCAATGTTGATTTAATATTAAGAGACAATATGTCATCCCACTTAAGCANATTTAAAGTGATGTTCAAAAAAAGCCAGGGGTCTTGCGTCTCTTCAATGACAGCTAAGTGTAAATGACCACAATTCTGAGCTGGCACCTGGGACACTGATTCTGCTTTGGGGAACGTGTGTATTAACCACGAAGACCAGGTGAATCTNGTTAAAGACTGGTGGATATCTGTTCCAAACTGACATACTTTAGAGGCAGGCCTTAAAAAAGGCCACCGTTTCAGAGAGGCCACCAATTTAGCTCTTTCTTCTGCATTTCAGTCTATTCAGTCATTAGCTTTCCTTCGATGCATTCATTTTCTCAATGTACAGTATGAGTGGAGTAGGAGAGGGAGAGGCTATATACGAATCAGTTATAAGCCTTTTATAGACTGGTAAATTATATAAATACCATTTTAAAATGTGTGTGTGTGTGTGTGTGTGTGTGTGTGTGTGTGTGTGGTGTCTATGGGAGGGCATGTGCACATGACCCTGGAGGTCAGAAAAGGGCTCAGATGCCCTAGAGCTAGAGTTACAGGAAGTTGTGAGCCCAGCTGCCAGCTGTGGGTGCTCCAACCAAACTCAGGTCCCCTGCAGAAACAGCAGCTATTCGTAACCATTGAGCCATCTCTCCAGCCCCTACTTGAGTATCTTTTAAAAACAGAATATGATAAACTTCCCAGGAATTGGGCAGGTAAAACTAACTGACAAATAGGAAAATAATTCTCTACTGGGGAAATTTGGGGAACTTTTAATAAAAAGAGGTCACTAGAAGTGGGATTTGAAACGTGAGAATATTTGATTTGGAGGAATGACAAACTACAACAACAAAAGCCTTTTCCAAGCAAGTGTAGTAAAAGTCAGTCATGACAGTTAAAAACTAGGGGGATGTTTAAGCGGATAGATGGCATCTACCAAGTGTGCTAATATGATAAACTCATATCAGCTCATGTAGTGGACAGCTGTTTTGGCTTTTGGCTATGGGACGGCCCCCTTTTGTGACAACAGGTAACCATGACACCTGTCTAAGACCTCCCTTTAGGGCATGGTTCACAGGGAGCCCCTTAAAACCTGGGGATGCCTAGTGACCAGCCTGCTCCTGCGGCTTCTGGATCGCTCACAGACTGGGAAGCAGGTTGAGGACCAGACCAGATTTCTTCCCTGGATAGCATCGCTCTCCATTTCTATTCTGCTCTCCATTTCTATTCCTGNACTCGTTCCCTCCCTCTTTCCNTAAGTTGTTTCTAAAATAAACCTATCTTGTTAAAATATAAATAATTGGGCTGGCCATCTAATTAACATAATAAACTCGTGCATTCTCAAAGGCCTTCTTATGAGGAATAATAATTCAAACCCAGGGCCTAGAAGGGTCTATCCAGAGAGTCTTCCCCTTCTAATTTCCCATCTCAAGAGTACAGCAATTGCCCTTGCTCCAGAGCAGGTTGGTATATAACAATGCCCTCTGGATGTCCTCCATCTCTTCATTTTCTGTTGCTATTGGTTCTGAAGTCATATTCCTCTGCACATGTCCCCCTTATCTATTCCTACAGATGTTTCATATGTCATTTTAAAAACATTGCATCATGGGGTCTGGACAGATGACTCAACAATTAACGCTTGCTACCCTTGGAGAGGACCTCAGTGACTTTGCGTCCAAGGACCCAAGTCAAGCATCATACAACTAACTACCTGTAACCCCATCTCTAGGGCATCCCATGTGGACAATTTAAGACATGTGGCATACAAACATATAGACACACATGAATATAAATAAGAATAAATATTGCAACATGTTTAACAGTTAATGAACGTTCAGTAAATACCAAACTTAAGTATTAAAAACTGTTTATTTACCTACAGCAATGTAGAGGTGATAGTATACTGAAAAGTGGTCAAAGTTCACATGAGAAGTCATATCAAACAAAGAGAAACTTAAGCGTTGGGGACAGAAGTTGTGCTATGTCTCTGGCCCCTTGGGAAGCTCAAGACTTCACCATGGTCCTATGCAGAGTTTACCAAGAGTTTAGGTGTTCCTCGATGGAAAGAGTGGCTAGAACTGTGTGGTATTCCAAGCCCATGTATAAGCCGTTACAGATTCCTTAGTTGGACACTGAAGGAGAAAATCTAGAAGGAATGAAAACACTTTATTTCTCATACCCAGAGGACAGAAGTTGTACCAGAGAACAGAAAGTGGANTGGACTGGGAATAATAAAAGATGAGAGAATTAAGCCAGAGTAGCAAGGAAGAGAGTGGAGGCCTTGGGTCATCTCCACAATCAAGTAGTTTGCATATTGTCTCCCAAACATTTTTATTATGCACAAGGTGAGGACCTCAGAATTCTACAATAAGAACATCTAATAACTCAATTTTCCCTAAGTATTTTTTGTTTGTCATCAAGATCAAATGCATCTGGAAAGTCCCTAAGAGTGATGCCCNTGTTTCCTGGATCTGCTGCTCAGCCCACTGAAGCTCCAACTTGAAGTGAATTACTCGTCTTAGGGTGCAAATATTTACTGAATTAAAGTATTGCAAATTTGCTAAAATGATCCTTTTTATTCTGAAGACAATAAAAGTTCCAGTGAATCCAGAAATATTTCAATTTTTTTTTCTTACTAACAATTCTCTTTCTTGTCCAGGTTTCACTTAATGTTTTATGCCTGACATAAAAGGAATAGTATGGAACCACANGCAATTTTCATTATTTCATTAATTACATTAATGAAGTCAGATATTACAGACTGCATTCCTGCATTCCTGAAGACTAATGCCTTTGTGTATAATTTTAATACTAGTTGTCTTATGCAGTGTTTCTACAAATTTCTGTCTCTTGATGTATCCATTTTAAGCCAGTTTTAAAATTAAACTACAAATCTAAGCATCAGACCTGTTTTGGAAACCCAGAGCTGATACTATATTATCAGAGATTAATTTTGTCTGGACTTGAAGTGATACTTTTAGTAGGAAATGGGTGGGTTAAGTGAAATAATTTATTTTTTACTTAGAATCTGTAACAGTCTAGTCATTGGGGATTTCAACATAACTNTGGTTCTATTTTGCTATAGAGAGCTATGAAGAAAAGAACAGCATGGGATTTTATTTTCTGCAAAACTCTTCTTTAGTTTATTTTCGTTGTTAATTCATGTCATTTTTGGTTTTTAACTAATTGGGGGTGTTTGAGACTTATTCTTAATTCTCTAGTCAGCTTTTACTGTTAGCTCNTACTCCACTAATTATAAGAACATTTTCCTGATAGATCTAGACCCTTAGCAGCCAAAGTGTTCTTTAAATGGAGGAGGATTGGGGAAAGTAAGCTAAAATAAGTTCATAGCTTTCTTCTTCTGCACTTGGTTAAATTGCCCTCTCTCTCTTTCCTGTTTTTATCTTTACTTCCTTAGGGCAATAACAAACNGGGCTTCTGAGTAGAGCCCTTCATTCAGGAATTCACCTTCCCCTGTAAACTCGTAATTAGCCATAGAGAACACAGTGTGATTTATGGCCTGGTGTTTAACAGGCTCACACTTAATCCATTACACAAAAGGGTTACACATATTCCCTAACAGCAGCACTCATTAGTTTATACAAAATGAAAAAAAAAAAAACCCACTTAGAAAATGTAAATAAAGCTTTGCCTGATAGTATCTTTTTATGCATATGCCNTGTGATTCGAATTTCAACACTGCAGCCTAACAGCTTTTTGCTTATTTTCAAAGCTACAAATTAAATTTTTCTAGGTAAATTCTAATTCAATCCCACTTTTACTGGCTAAGAAGGAAAATTACATTCTTCTAAATTCATCTTTGTGTGAAAAGAATGTTCTTAGTTCAGGAAGATGACTGGAATTCTGATTCACAGTTTATCTCAGAAGCTACACACAGTTCAGTGCCATGTTGGTCCTGTTACTGGTAGCTTGCTTCCCTCTTTCTGTGTTTGTGATTGAGACTTCCCAAAAGAGAACTTCAGAGGAATCACTAACAAGTAATTCATTCCNGTAAATTTTCCAATATCTGCTGTTTTAAGTTGTACAGTAACTTCCTCTTTATTGTATCCATAGCACTAAAAGCTCACAGGAAAATATAAAGCTATTTGGCTACATTTACAAGGAAGNACTGAAAGGATGGGGAGATACAGGTCCTTTTGTAACAGAAGAATTCTTATTGCTTTCCCATTGAGTTTATTGCAGGNGACACAGCACTGCTCATCTTAGCCAGTGCACTTGCAGCAACCGTGGAGTGGCATGACTGATTAGCTAAACAGCAGGAATAACTGGAAGATCTCTTAGGAACCCATTGTGGCAGGGAAATGACATCCAGTGAAGCACTGGTGCATGTGATGAGAGAAAAGAAGAGAGAGGGTGCAGGAACTGCCACCTCAGGGAGAGTCACCTAGCAATGAGAAAAGGCACCAGGGCTGTATTTCANATAAAACTGGAGGCAATGGTCTTTCAGTGTTCATAGTCTCTCAGGATTTTCATCATCCCCAGAAGGCTTGGGGGTGGTGGTGAAGCTAAACAGATTTATCTTTTGTATGAGAATAGAGAGATCCAGAAAAACCGAACATTGCTCACCTACTCCCCCTGGCTTTCCACCACTCTGTCACACTTAGGCGAGGTGTCTCCAAGGAAAGGGATCAAAGCTAGTTATGACATTCAAATGTCAAAATAGTGAGTCGTGCCTTTTAACAATACCTGGTAAGAATATTCTGGTAAGACTTTTGATCAATGCACATTTTCAGCAGAAAATTCTTTTCTCTAGAGACCCTCCCCAATTTTAACCCCAAAGGTGATCAATCAAGACCCCCCCAAAAATCAAGAACACAACCTTTCTATCTAATTTACCTTCATCTTATTTCTATTTCATAAGATTGGCTCTCCCTACTTGGTCTTTGTGGCTAGTTTTCTATGCTTCTCTATGCAGTAAAGAAATAGCTCATGTTGGAAAAATTGTTTAATGTTTTAATTTCTGTTCTTTTTTGTGATACATAATGATTCCAACATATGAAAGTCTCGGGTTCAAGTAATGACTTTGAAAATTGTGTATACACTCCTAACTATCATTCANAAGAATATACAAAACATTCCTAGCACCCAGAGCATTCTTCCTGTCACTGGCAGTCACTGCCTGGACTGCACTTTCAGACCGGCTTTAACCTGCTCTTAGACTCTTAATATTTTCCTGTCAGTCACTGTCTGTTCGTGTTTTTAATGGCAGCTGGTGTACTTAATGAAGTTATGTAAGTGTATGTATTTAATTTTCTGTTATAATTAAGGCCAAGAAATCCTTGCATACTCCAAGGTCAAGAAGACATACACTTACTCTTTTGCTCTAGGTGTTGCACTTTTGTCTATGGTGTAAACATAATTAATTTTGTGAATAGGATGAGATCTAACATTTTATGTAATTTATTATTTTATTCATTCATTGAATTTCTTTAGCACTCTTATCACACCAAAGAAAGGACCTGTGTGAATCTATTTCTGTTTTGTTTTTTTTTTATTCTACTTACCTGTTTGATTTATTTTATCTGCACCAAAAAGAAACTATGATGATTACTGAAGCTTTGCAGGGAGGTTAAAAAAATGTAAATTCTAAGACTTTCTTGTTTTTNTATGCATTTTCTGGGTGATTGCAGTTCAATACAAATTAAAAATTCAGCCATGTTTGTTATGGATGGACTTGAATTTAGAGGTCAATTTAGAAAGAATAGTTCTATTGAATATTGAAATTGGTATATTAATGAAGTTAAAATCATTTGAGGAACTCAAATGGAAAACACTGAAACTGGTACATTTGTAAAATTGCAGTATTTTTTTTTCAGTTATATTTTAAGATTCTTAATGTAGAACTCTTGGACAAATGTTTTATATTTATTCTCAAGTCTTGATCATTTCTATTATCTAAANTGTTACTTCAATTTGAGTTTTGGTTTACTTACTAATATTGTATATGATTAATAGATTTAAAATAGTGATCTTATTATAAGTATTATAACTTTGCCAAATTCATTTATTGGTGTTATATAATTTATTATTTGCACTAACATTACTTGAAAGTATTGTATTGTATTTCTTTTCTGATTTAATGCATTTTATTTATTTTTCTTTTTTTTATTACACTAGCTAACATTTTTCAAGTAATTATAAATGCATATGATGAAAAAAGATAAATCTAAATAGCTATCTTTGGAGTGAAGAAATAAGTGTTTCATTTAAGTGTTGAGGAATATTTGTTTACACTGTGTGAAGATGTGTTGTTGTGATTGGTTTACTAAAACACTGAATGGCCAATAGCTAGGTAGGAGAGATAGGAAGAGGAGGAGGAATCTAGGCATGTGGGAGAGGCTAGCCAGACACAAAATGAGTTGGACACACAGAATGGGATAGAGGTAAAAGCCAAGTGATAGGACATAGACTAATACAAATATGAGTTAATTTAAGTTATAAGAGCTAGTTAGAAACAAGTCTGAGCTATAGGCCAAGTTTCATAATTAATAAGAAGTCTCCATGTCATTTTTTGGGAGCTGCTGGTGGGACAGAAAAAAACTCATTACATTTAAGTGTTGTGTTAGCTATGTGGTGGGTGAAGANGGCTTTTATCTGACTGAAGAAACTTTTCTATTTTTTAGGAAAGCTAACAGACCTTACTGTTCTTCCCAGTGTGAAAGTGTTACATTTTATCAAAANCATTTCTTCAAATACNAAGTGAGGCATTTTCCTAACCTTCTGTAAATATAGCATGCCAGCTGCTATTATTACATGTTTCCTGTAAATACAATTAGTATATTAAACATACAGATACTTTTACAAAATGTTGGGTTCATTTCTTTGTTATTTTGTTGATGGTTTAGTCCTGGTGCTTAGAAGGGAAACTGATCTTTAATTCCCTTATAATATCTGTAACATAATGTAAATATAGTATTATTGAACTCATAACGTAAGTTGGAATATTCATTCCTAATTTCTTTGTAGAAATGATAAGTTTTATTAGAATGTTACTATTTTTTTCTTAAAATTTGAGTAGAATTTGTTGCTAAACTTCATAGAGGTGGGGGTATAATTGTGTGTATACAGGTTTTTGGTAACAAATTAAATTTCATAAAAAAGGTTCTCAATTTTCTCTCTCTTTTCTCCGATTTGTGTTTCATTAAAGCTATNTACATTTTATTGGTAGTTTGGGATTTAAACAATTTGAATATGGGAAATTAAGACACTGTAATTATTTATGTATGTAAATTATTTTTTATGTAAATGTATGATGTTATACATCCATAACCTTAATCTAGTGTTATAATCCTTTGATGACCCTGCATAATTGTTTCCTCAGCCTATTTGAAGTCAAAACTAGCTCCCACCAGTAGGGCATAGGACCTCATATGTATAATCTGCCATGTCTGGATTCATTCTCTTAAAATAACATATTAATATATTTTTCATTTATCCATTTTATTGTAGGTATAAGTTGTTTATTTTTATTTATAACTAATATTCTATCTATGATTATATATTTTGTCTATACAACACCAATGCTGGGCATTCACAATGTATCTACTTTTAGATGATTATATAATATTGAAAACATTTGTGCACAAATATTTATGTGGACATATGTTTTCATTTTCCTTGGTAAATANCCACAAGTGGGATTTATGTTGTGTATGTTTNAGCTTCCAAATTGATGCATCTTATTTAAATATATGTTTCCAAACTGGTACCTTATGCTTAGGTGAAATTTCTGCTTAAAACATTTACGTAACTTTTTTTTACTGTAATTTGTTATTTTATTATTGAGTTTTAAGAATTCTTCATATACTTTGAACATAGGCTTTTGATCAAATATCTGATTTAAAGATGTTTTCTCTTTGTGATTTATCTTTAACTTTCCTGACAGCAGCTTTTAAAGGGAAAGATCATTTTTATGTTGATCAAACCCGACTGCCTTGTTCCTTTGTAACTTGCTTACCATATCATATCTAAGAAAACTTATTCTAATTTAAGGTCACATGATTTACTTATGTTTCTTTCTAGAAGGCTTAGAGTATGTGTGTGCTTGGTTTTGACCTATTGTATGGATTTTGTATATTATGTGAGGATAAGAGTCCCAGATTAATATTCTGCACATGTGAAGATTCAGTTACTGCAAAATCCTTTGTTAAAAAGATACACCTTATAGAAATCACTTGGTACATTTGTCAAAACTTGAAAAACCCCACTTCTTTTTCTAACCCATTTGCTCAGTTTCATTGACTGTGTGTTTGTCCTGATGTTAATGATATACTTTCTTAATTAATGTATTATATTTTAAAATTTGATGCCAAGTAAGATCTCTTACTTTGTTCTACTTTTTGAAGTTGTTACAGCTATCCAAGTTTCATTAAATGAATGTTATAATCAGTTGTCAACTTCTATCTCGGAGAGGGGGAGGGCACAGCTGTTGGTAAGCAGTGCCTATTAACTACCTCCCTGCCTTCTCATTTACATTGTTTATGATGAAATATTTCAGTTGTCTTCATCTTTTTCCTGTGACCAAAAACCAGTCATTTTACCTCCAACTGCCTTCATAATTTTTATTTACCACAATCTACTTGTTTATATTATTTTTATTGTGATATATTNATCCGTTTGCTTTTTTTCCATTTATGATTAAGAATTTGGTGATTGAACCACAACATCAGTTACTTACTATCAGCAGTTTCAGACTGAAAGTCTCAGCAGTAATCACTACCTACTGCAAAATTTCCCTCCTTAGTTGCATTGACAACAGCAATAATCAATAGTTGTAAAGACAAAATGTTTAGCAGGCAATTTGACAGGCACATTCATTTTACAAATTTATAATAATAGCAGCTCCCTACATCCTGTGTGACACCACAGTATCAAGTTTTTCCCATGGCTTACAATTCAAAATGTGAAGGCGTAAGACCAATTGGAAAGCAGTTGGCTGCACCTTTAACAGTCATCCCACTGTTGTATCAGGAGGCACATTTTAGCTGGTATGTTAGTAGCATAGCACATAGTAACCATAACCAGCCAGTTCTGTTGGTGCCAATTCTCCACAAGCAGTCTGCCTCTAAGCACNTAGAAGAGCAGCTGGTGCTTCAGTTGTCACATTATTCCAGTCCTGTCCCAGCTTCATTTCCCATGTTTTGCAACCAAAGCATATGATTACTACATTAACAAGGCTTGCCATCTAGTTCTGACATTCAACCAATAGCATTGACAGTAGCTTTCATGACTTGTGTGACCTTAAGAATCTCTCTGGCCTACAACTTGTTGGGATGTAACCCACCTATAGTAATGGAATTTTCACCTGAAAACCGTAAGGCTCTTTTAGGTGACTTTTCCTACCCATTTAGGGTGACTTACTTCATTCAAACTCTTTCAACTATTGCTTTTAGTGTTCTTTCAGATGACTTTCCAAATCTATAAGACCCAAGGGTTAGCATTAATGTAATCTTTGCAGAGAAAATGGTCAATATATCTGAAAGTCTATTGTCATTGATTCCAGGAAAATATGAATTGGTCTTAGAATCCAGTATCCAGAGGCTCGTTATTAGCACAACATTTGACTTGTGAAATTTTTAAAGTTAGCAGGAACTAATCAGCATGAAAAGTTCCTATAACTTACACAAGTTATTTTTTTNAAAGAGAAAACATTGTTGGATACAGTAGTATGGATGGAGGCCATTATCCATATAGCCCTCAATAAGCCAATCCTTTTCCATGAGCCATATGGCCTCCCCACGTTGGGATGCTTCTATGGGGTTACTGTGATTTTTTTTCCTACCTCCACTACCTTTGTGCAGCAGCTATCTTGCAATACTCAGCCCAGATTGGGGCCCACAGGGAGCAGAGCTGTTCACCTGCCTTCCACTTAAGCTGGCTCCTAGTTTGACAGACACTGGGCCCAATTCTGTGGTTACTATCCATACATTGGCATTACAACTGGCTGATGAAAAGATTGTAGGTTGGGTGAACAATCTCATCCCCAGTAGAAATTCTCTAAGGGGAAAAATATATGCAGCATTCTCCAGGGGAAACTGTCCACATCAAAGATAAGCTCAACTTTCTCGTCTGTACTGCTGCCCCTTGCTCCTATCACCTATTTAGGGAACTGCTTTTCAGTCTTCCAGAGGCTCATTAGCACAGCATTTATTTTGTCAGTTTTTTCCCTAGGAACTCCTGCTTAGCATGAATCTTGTCACATTTGCTTTCAATGACTTGAACAAGCCATATTATCTGTTTCTCACTTTGCCCAAAGAAATTCATAATATTTATATTAATTATTTGACTATTTGATACATGCATATAATGTATTTCCACCATATTCACTCCCAACTCCACCCCCAACTCTTTCTCGTTCCACCCCATCCTCCCACCCACTTTCAATTTTGTGTTCTTTTTAATTTTTATAACCCACAAATTTTGTTTGTGCTGTTTATATACTCATGCGTATGGGGCCATCCACTGGTGTCTGGTTGACTTCCCCAGGGCTGCATCCTTAAAGAAAACCAACTCGTCTCTACTTTAGAAATTGTCAATTGTCAATAGCTACTCAACTAGCAATGGGGGTTTGGGAGCCCCTCCCTGTTCCACACTGTGACCTTTACTGGATTGATCCTGTGTAGGTTTTCTGTTAACAAGCATAGCTGCTGTGAGTTATTGAGTTCAGTGGTCCTAGTATATCTAGAAGACACTGTTTTTCCTGGTTCTCCCCAATGCCTGGCTCTTACCATTCTTTTCACTCATCTTCTGCAGTTTTCCCTGAACCTTGACAGATAGGATGTGAGATACAGATGTCCCATTTGTGGCTTAAGCACTCTGTAGACACTTATTCTTTGCACTTTGAATAGATGTGAGTTTCTGTGTCAAGCACAGAGATAAAAATTTAGAGTTCATTTTGATACTATGTCCACTTAACAAAATAATAGCAATAGGTTCAACTTTGGGGCCTGTGAGCTCCCCAATCGTGTGTTCTTGGCCAGATTTGCAGTAGCAGCCATGCACTTCCTCCTGTGGAGTTGGCCTTAAATCCAACCAGAAAGTGGTTGGTTATTCCCATAACATTTATGGAACTACTATGTCTATCAACATATCTTGCCACACTTGTCATTGTTGGAGCTCACACAGTTCACAGCTGGGTAAGACTGTTGAAGAATTTTCTCCTCCAGAACCCTGTATAGTACCATCTGGTACTAAAGCTAGTCAGCAGAGAGGAAGTTTCCTAGTCACTACCAATTTAAGTTCTCTGTGTCCTATGATTAAAGTTTGTGATGTCTTCAGTAATAATAGGGTTTTAGCATCAAGTTCTGGTTGACAACCAAGACAGCAATAGCTTGTATTGTCTTGGGGATCTCTAGGACACCCCAAATCAACAACTGAAGAGAAGGTATCTCACACATGCTAGACTTCTTGGAAATCTAAGGCTTCTAAGAGGAGCATCATCCTCCCTATAAAAAAATGCACAGATCAGGTTCCCACAGAGCTTTTTCTCCTTTTTCTTTTTAAACTCTACTCCCGAGTGTACAACCAATTCGTATGTGAGTCTGTCACTGTTTTTTTTTTCTAATAAAAGATTTTCTATTTATTTTACATACCAACCACAGAACCTTCTCTCCTCCCT
>LZPO01045708.1:13327-24827 GCA_001675575.1 Neotoma lepida | reverse complement strand
TTTATAGAACTCAAGTGAAAAATTCCAGATGTCCCAGAAATAATTTCATACATCATAAATTTTGCCACCTGGAAGTTAGAGAATAAAATGTTTAATGATTGAGACGTTTTCTAACACAGTCCTTTTATTTTAATTCCCTACAGTGTTTTTTCAAATATTTCTAATTTATAAATTGCAAAACCGAATCTCATCACTTAATCCCCTCAATGTATTTTCCAATGTAACAGGCTTCACAAAATGACTCTTTCTCTGTATTTGTGAGCATATAAAGTAGCTAGCATTGTGCATGTATATTTGTGTATGAATGGAAGTATATTCATGTTGAACATATTTTCTAAAAGATCAAGTTGTTAAAAATTGCACACATATTTAAAATTCTGGCTGGATGGTGGTTGTGCATGCCTTTAATCCCAGTACCTGGGAGGCAGAGGAAGGTGGATCTCTGAGTTCAAGGCCAGCCTGGTCTACAGAGAGGTCTAGGACAACCAGGCCTACACAGAGAAACCCTGCTTCAAAAAACCAAAAACAAAACAAAACAAAAAACCAAAAAAATGAAAATTAAATTCTGCTCTGTAGTGGCAGGAATATAGAAGATATCCTATTTTTACATATTCTCAACAAAACAGTATTACTAGGGCTTTTAATTTTAGTAGTCTTGTGGATCCCAAACTGTCATTTTAATATTTAATACCAATTTCTGGATTTGAAATTAAACATACATGGTTTCTGTACTTTTTGCCCTTATTTTAACCTTTTATTATGTGTGTTTATCTGTATGAGTGTTTGCCTACATATATGTATGTGTGTGATGTGTGTGCCTGTGTTCACAGAGTCCAGAAGAGAGCATTGGGTCTCCTGGAACTACAGTTACAGATGGTTGTGAGCAGTCTCAGGGGTGCTGTGAAATGAACCTAGGTCTTTTGCAAAAGCAGCAAGTGCTCTTAACTACTCAGCCATCTCTAGAGTCACTGTCATTATTTTCCACTAAGAAGAACTCTATCATTAATCATTTGGATCTACATATACAAACAATTTGTTCATGGTGATCTACAAGTATTTAAAAATTATAGATAGTTATTCTAGGACAACCTACATAGTATTGAACTGAAACCCCTTGATGCAAACTCTCTATATGCTGTGATACTAATTCCAGCATCTTTTAATATGGGGAAAATACTAAGAAGTTGTAGGCAATCTACTGGTGTTAAGTATCTTTTCTCATACTAATCACTGTCAGTACTGTCCACATCTATAAAAGGGAAGTGGAAATATAGATAAAATAGGAAATCATGGGAAGATTAAAGTTGCATCCCTTGACTATACAAGTAAGAGAGCAAAACAGTCATCCATTGCTGATACCCATCACAACTGATCCATACTTAAAGTAAACTATGACTAAATTTAATCATCTGTTGCCTACTATGAAAAACAAATACATTTAAATCTTTTAGTGCAAAAGATAAATTTTGAAGAACTAATCACTTTGTACTAAACATACAGATGATTGTCCATAGCAAATTAATTACAGGATTGAATTTTCTGGAGACAATAGATATAATTCGATGTGTGTTTATCTATGTAAGTATATAACTGTACCATGTGTGCCATTTAAAATATGATTTTAAATTTTAGGATTATTTTTATAAGAGAATTAGTCAAGGTTCTATACATTTTTGTTATTATTCTTTCAACTATAATTTTCTTTTTCTCAAAAGTATAATTTTTCTAAGCATATGGTTTAAATGTGTGTCATTTGTGTGTGGATTACTGGATTTGAGACAACATTTGTTTCAGTTTTTCTTCTAAAATATTTATGCAGATACTGTTTTGGGTTTGTAGCTAGTCTGTTATATGCCATTTACCCCTGTAAACCTTGATAGCATGACATTGAGCCTGGGATTCCATGATGATGTCATATCTTCTGAGTGTGCTCAACGCTCTGTATCTTTGAATGTGTCTGCCAATAACCAGTCACAGTCATGGACTACAATTTAAAAGAAATGCTCTAGTTTGAAAATAAAGGATTGTTTCTTATTTGGAATGATGTTCCCAGATGATGTGATTGATCACAGTGCTTATGACTGAGTCTCAAATCAAAATAAAATACCAGCAGTCAGGCGTGGAGAGTTGGAAGACTGACTGTGAGTCGGACCTTCAGCTCCACCAGGTTTTTCACTCTTCTAGGGAATAAGAGGGCAGATAGGGAATTTGCAAAACAAATTTTAATTGAACTATGAAAGATGTGTTGATAATAATAATGGTAGCCAATCACTGTCTCTGTAAGATATACATTGCTAGTGAGTCATTCTTAAAGAGAAGAAGCTTTCAGAAAAATGGTTTCTTAAAGCCACAGAAGCTGATGTTAGTGTAAGGATTCAAATTTTGGCTGTTTCGGGGCTTCTTGTGAATTCTGGTTCTCAGGAGAATCTGGATAGGTAAAAAGGTAAACTCATTTCTGTTTTCTTTTCTTTCTTTTTTCTTTGGTTATTTGAGACAGGGTTTCTCTGTGTAGCCCTGGCTGTCTTGGAACTCACTCTGTAGACCAGGCTGGCCTACAACTCACAGAGATCCACCTGCCTCTGCCTCCATCGGGCTTCATTTCTGTTTCTTACTTGAAATGAACATCCTTCAAATTTTAGAAGGAAGCACTAACATGATCTGCTTGTCAGACTTCAAGGCACCCAGATTGCTAAACTCATGATCTACAAAGCAGATAATTAGGACTTTATAAAACAAGTTAATATGTGAGGGAATCAGGAAAAGCCTAGGGATAAAATGGGTTGTGTGTAAGTACACCAAGTGTAGGGCCTCCAATGAGAATCCAACTTCTGTAGGAAAATGGATCTTCAGAGACTAACTTCTTTCTGGCCACATCTGCTAATGGTTGTCTTTCAGAAGTCACTATCCTCTCCTGTCAATATTAAAAGACTTAGCTGGAATTGCATGCTTATTATCATTACATTCATCATGCCTGCATGGTAGCCATTGTGTATTGCATCAGCACAAAGGGAGGTGAGGAGTGGCATTGAAAGTTCTAGGGATGAATTCATGGATTTTCTTTAGCGTAGTTTTAATTGTATCATATTGAAAACTGAGGCAGTGAATTTGACAATTGAGTGAAAGAAAATATGAAAAAGAAAACAATGTACCTACCCCAATCTTGCTAATTCTAAGTGATTAAAAATTAACAACACTGTCCTATTTTTCTTACATTCTTATCAATCTTTATAATATGACTTGTTATGAAATTTATAATAAATAGGAAGAATAGAATATGAAAGGAAAAGCAAAGAAGGGCATCAAAATTACCCTGCAAACCAACAGTTCTCAACTTGTGTTTTGAGACCCCTTTGGAGGTCACATATCAGATATCCTGCATATCAGATATTTACATTGTGATTCATAACAGTAGAAAATGACAGTTATAAAGTAGCAATGAAAAAACTCTATGGTTGGATGTCATTATAACATGGGGAACTGTATTAAAAGGCCACAGCATGCTCCAAATCAATTCCCACATATTTATATGGTTCTTACTGCTACTCAGGTTATGATCAATCACTACTTTTTTTATCCCTCTCTCTTACAGACCATCAATGCCATGTTCATTCTGATATTGGAGAAGACCTGAATAGCAGATGTTATGTTTTGTGGAAAACATTTGAAAATTGCAGAGGCTGAGATATGGCATAAGCAAAATAGTCTCCTGTTCTTTTATGTTGGAACAAGAGTCAAAAAGGACATCTTTGAGCATCACTCATAGGCTTCTCTGTTTATAGTCCTAGGCCTGTCTAAAACTGAGGAAGAGTGAAGAGACTGGATTAGAAACCTGAGTCCATAACTGTCAAATATCCAGAAACAAATTAAGTCATAGGACCTAGCCACAGAAGAATTTGAAAATCTCTTGACTACAAGTAAATGGAGTAATACAAGTCAGCAAGCATGATGCTTCAACCTGTCCCACATCTTTAACCAGGGAACAAAGAAGAACAGCCATTTAAAAGGGTGCTTTGTGTCAGTAAGTTTATTAAGTAGAAAGACTGGCAATCCCCGGTAAAAGAAGACTGTCCATCCAATTAAATTACAGAATATTAAAAAGGTCAAAGCAATATCGAGGTCCTCTAATTCATAGAAAACACTAAAATTCTGATTTCTCATACTCCTGCCAAAGATTGCAATTGCAATTTGAAAAGGGTAAAATATTTATCTAGTCCTTTGACAAAGATTGAAATGAGGGTGTGACTGGTCATGAATGTAGTAACCTCACGAACACAACCACACAAAAGTAATGTGAAGACTAATTTTTTAAAAGGCTGAACTGACACACTGTATCTTTGTCTTTGAGAGGTCATAACAAGACTCATTGACTTTACCCTGTTCATACGTGTTTAGTCATCACACCCTTCTGTCTAGCATCCTCTTACTTACAAAGTCTCCATGAGTTTCAGTAGCACACAAGCACTCAGTCTTCATCAGTGTGTACTGTGGAACAAGCTGTGGTTTCCTGTTACTATGCAGTTCTCTTAGTGTGTGGTTTAAGATATCCAAGAATGGGAGCCCTGCCTTTGCATCCAATCCTCCAAAGGACATGAGGCATAAACTGCAGCATGTGCACAATGACGCTGTGGCTTTGTTTGTAATAAACATTTAAAATGACCGACTTTCTCATAAATACACTAAGTAGGATGATCTATGAGATTTCTAATTTATTCTTGTTTAAAATTTAACCATGCTTTTTTAAAGCATATCAATTTTGTTAATACCATGTAATTAAAACATGTCAGTGCACAGCAAGTTTTAGTCTAAATTAATGACTATGAGAATTATTTTAATTAAATAACCAATTATAGAAAAATCGCAAGCATGAGAGCTGACATTTAAATGAATTTCATTTAAATTGCTTCTTAACATTGTCCCATCTAGGACACTAATGCAAAATGAACTATTGTATCAACTTAGATTATCACTATTTTTGTATGCACATAATGTATTCACATTCAATCACTGGAACAGAGCAGAATATTTGGTATTGATCTAAAACTTCTATTAATAAAAACCCAACAGAATGAGCTCAAGTAAAAACAAACCATCTTTCTTCTTCTTCCTCTTTTTTTTTGTTAATGTGTGCTGATGAATGCCATTGTAATTCTCACAGAAAGCAGGCTTATGCATTTGGGAATCAGGGGACTTGAGACTCCATTTTTAAGTGCTTATACATAGATGACTTCAGTGCCTTGCACATAGTGGGACTCTGTAAATGCCATCTCTTAAGGAGAATATGTATACAAATATTTCTTTGTTTTCATTTCTCAAATGTGCTCATGTGGCATATGGTACTTGGACAATTCAAGTCCCTCATGANAGGAAGAGGTCACATATTCTATGACAGTACAGCTGGATACCAATCCACATGTTTGTTTTTTTTAAAATAGTATAAACACTGCAATGCCATTTTCTCAACATGAATGACTTATTGCTACCTAATGTTTTATGATTTAATGTAGTCATTCTTGCACAAATGAGTCAAGATTTTTAAAAGTAACTAATTTATTGTAGCTTTCTTCACTAAAACCCTTTGACTTTATAAAGCCATTTTTCAGAGAAGAATTCATGAAAAAAAAAACAGACAAATTTATCCCAATAATGATTTGCTTACTGCAAAATGCAAGCACAAAGGAACTATAGAAAGATCAAAAGCTTCTTCCACAGGTTAAATGAAGTTGAACACATTTGGATTTATTGTAAAACTATCATTAAGAGTATAATGAAGGAGTTTTATCCAGGCACACAAATGTTCTTTTGTTTGCTGTCATAGTATGGCTGGATACAGAACATATGATTCGAAGTGGACCATTGCTCTTTTTAAGTTGATTTTTCTAAAATGGGTTTTATACACTGGGTTAAGTAAAATCATACTTAGTAGTATGCAATCTGAAATGGAAGAAGCTTTCTGCTTATCAGCTGGAATAAATCAGAAGCTTATTTATCTTTGATTAGTTAATTGTTCTTTTTTGGCGAGTGCTACAGTGTGTGTTTAATTATCATGTTCCTATTTGCACACTTCACTTTTTTATCATCACAAAATATTTAACAACAGAAAAATTAGAATCTTTTTCTACACATTTCAACTTGCTATCTCTTTAAAAAAGAAAAAGGGAAAGAAAAGGCTACTGCATTTGTTGTTCATTGATTAACCAGTAATGTTATGTATAAATAATGTATCTGACAGTATGGCAGCCCACTTGGGACATTATGCCATTTACTACAAAATAGGATGCAACATACAACTGAGCAGTGAGAACAAATTAAACATCTTTCCTTGGTAACTTTAGCATTTTTATTAGGTGATAAACATCACAGTGAGAGGAAAGCAGATGTAGTTATTTCAGTAATATTAACCTTAATCGAAAGCTAACTTGACATATAGTGTAATACTTTTGCATTATAAAATTTTGTCCAATAACAATGGAAACCAAATTTTCCAAGGTCATTATGAGACGATATCTCTAGAAATTAATGACTGTCCTGTGTAAAATTTCATCTATAGCTACTGAATTTTATTATTAATATTGATGAAAAAATTAAGCATAAATTTAGAGACTTATAAGTATGAAAAATGCTCAAGTAGTTTTCCTGTTGTATTTTTCTTGCCTTACCAAGCATGTCCTGTAGTGTACTTGACTCTGAGCAAAATTTGTTCTTTGAAAGCTGTATGTATATAATCTCCAAACTCCTATTCAGAATCAAGTGAGGAGTGAATAAAATTAAGGATAGCTATGTATATAATTAGCAATCAACATCCATTCTCACTTTTTTCTTATTTTATTCCATCATTTATGCACAGCTATACAGAAGTAAAAACACAGTCCTTAAATAAATTAACAATTAACAATTGAGTGGTTAAGAACAACTGTTACAGTGAATTTAATACATATGTCTGTCCTTCCTTCTTCCCACTCGCTCTCCCTTTCTCCTTACCATTAAAAATATTGTATTCTTATATGATGTCAGACCCTATGTTTGAAGCTTCATCATGCAGCAGTAAACATAACAAAGATTCTTCTACAAATCATTCTTATATTATAATAGGGAGAAACAGCAACTATAAATGGTGGTACCGCTATAAGGATAAGAAAAAACGGTAAAGAATGCAGATGGAGGTAAAGATGGTGCAGTGGGTGGTTGTAAAAGTCATTGGCAGGGTGGGCTTCATTGAGAAGGGGCTATTTGAAGGATTGAAGGAAGTAAGAAATTGGCTTTACCTGAGAAGAAAGGGAATAGAGCAGAAGACACAGCAATACAAGGTACAGGAATTCTGATTCTGCCTGTTAATGTCCAAGGAACTCTAAAGAAGGCAGTGCTGGTGGAAGAAAGAAGTGAGGGCAGAGGAGATTCTTAGAGGAGCTAAGATGTCAAATCACATAGGGCATAACTGACCATTATGAGGAAGTAGGCCTTTGTAAGGAAAGGGAAGCCACACAGGGTGAGAAGCGTGGAGAGATGCATGATCTGAGGTCATAGGACCATTTGACTTTGACATTGGAAGCTCACTAGAGGAGATCAAGGTTGTATTCATCTTTGCAGACCACCACAGCAGAATATTGGAAACTGAGTGGCTTACTCATTGGAAACCTCATAGTTTTGAAGGCTAGAAATCAAAGACTAAATGCTTTGATCAGGTTGGTTCCTGGTGAGGTTTCTAGGGCTTGTGTATGTCTTTTTTCTCATTGTGTCCACCCATGGTCTTTCTTCTGTGTGCACACTGCCAGAAGCTCTTTTACCCAGCAGAATTCCACTTCTGCTTGATTACAGCCCCATCCTAGGACCTATTTGGCCTTATTTACCTTTTAAAAGGCCCTATCTTAAGTAAAGACATAGCGTACTGGTGGTTCAAGGAAGCTTCAGCATGTGATTTTGGCAGGGACACAAGTCAGTCCATAATGATAAGTTTGAAAAATGAGACTGACTACAATACTATCACAGCAAATCAAGAAAGAAATGGTGCCAACCCAGAGCAAAATGGTGATAATGGAAGTGGTGAAAAGTGATAAACTCTAGAAGTATTTTAATGATAAATCTTAATTTCCTGACTCATTGGATGTAAGGTATATATGATAAAGCCAAGAACAAGCTAACTCCAAGGTCTTTGGCCTGAACAACTAGAAGAATGGAGTTGCCATCATTTGAGATGTATTTAATTGCTCAGGGAATAGAATTGGGGCAAAAAGCCATTAAGGGATCATAATTAGACATATGGAGCTGGAAATTTCTGTTAAATGGACTAGTGGATATGTCAAGGAAACAGGTGGACATGTCAGTCTAATGATATGTGTAGGTTAGGCATGGGGATTTGGAAGTGTTTGACATTTAGAAACTATAGAGAAGTAAGAAAAAAAATAAAATGGAATAATGTTTGAAAATGATAAAAGGATGACTCTAAATTCCTGTGTTCTTTATTCTAAGAGGAAAGAAGAATCAACAAAGGGCGAGTGAACACAATAAAGAAAAAGCCAGACAAAAATACTGGAAGCCAACTGAAAATTACATATCGAAGAAGAGAGAGGGTTTGGTGCTGTAACCATAGGATATACTTGCATGGCCTTTCACCAGACCAGTTCTATTAGATAAAAGTCAAGTTAGAGAGACTGAGAGGTGAGAGATCAGACACTAAAACCATAGAACTTCTTTTGAAGAGTCTTTTCCTTGAATCTGAGAACTACAATAGCTGATGAGGACAAATGGTATTGATAGAAGGTTGTAGTTTTAGAGCAAGAGAAATTGCATCAGGTTTTTATTCTGATAGACAGGATCCGGTAATGGATGAAACATTGATGATGGTTGNTCTGGATGATGTGAAAAGAGTGGATGTAGAAATGGGTGTTGAGTACACTCTAGATAGAAGCAAAACTGGGTTTGCATACATAACCAACAGAAAACCAGAGCCTGTCTGTGGTGACATTGTGTCCCCCCAATATATTGTGCTCCCTAATAAACTTATCTGGGGTCAGAGAACAAAACAGCCACTAGATTAGACATAGAGGTTAGACAGTGGTGGCACACACGCCTTTAATCCCAGGACTTGAGATTTCACGTCTTGCTTGGGAAAGACACACACCTTTAATCTCAGGAAGTGATGGCAGAANGCAGAAAGATATATAAGGCATGAGGACCAGGAACTAGAGGCTTTTTAGGCTTTTTAAGCTTTTAGGCTTTTGAGCAGCAGTTCAGCTGAGATCCATTCGGATGAGAACTCAGAAGCCTTCAGTCTGAGGAAACAAGATCAGCTGAGGAGTTGGCAAGGTGAGGTTGGCTGTGACTTGTTCTGTTTCTCTGATCTTCCAGAATTTACTCTAATAGCTGGCACTGAGTTTTTTATTAATAAGACCATTTAAGATTTGTTTTACACCTGTCTACACAGAGGCTGGGGGGCTGGTAATGTGATGAAATCAAATAAGCTTTTATTTCCCATTGATTCAGCTTTCTCACAAAGTATGATAGGATAAATACATATTCTAGCTCTACCCAAAGATGCTTTCTAAGTACATATTCTAGCTNTAAGAAAACTTAAGTTTTCTAGGCCTTGGAGCCTAGAAAGGTCTGCAGGTGTTGGCTGGATGAAGAGGCCAGAGTGGTAAGAGATGTGAGCAGGTAAAGGAACGCATGCCTGGAGAGTGGATAGTGTCTTAGAGTTACATAGTAAATTGCTGTTCACCAAACACTATTTTATATATTTTATCATTTTGTACCAATGGGAGGCTATTACTACTGTGAATCATTATTGTTATTGTAGTGATAATGGTTCCCATGTCCAATATAGTCTGATAGCTCCAGAGAGTTTTATGTGTCAGCAAGTTTAATGACAAAGGCAAAAANACTACAAGAAGACATTTTAAAGGCATCTTCAAGAGACACTGCCAAGCAATTGAACTCCTAACCACATGACTCTAGAGCCTGGGACATTGCTAAGGAAGGTTGGAGGAGTAATGGGATGTGACTCATGTGACTTCTGATTGTGGGATTCAGCTGCAGCGGTGATTCTTTCAAACAGGTGGCTTTCTATGTGTTTATTTTTCTTTATGTTTTCTCACTATCTCTGTATTAGTCACTTTTTCTCATGATTGTGACAAAATCCTTGATGCACACAACTTAGGAAGGAAAGTTTTTTGATTTTATTTATTTATTTATTTTGCCTCAGTTTGAGGGCACAGTCTGTCATAGTGGAGAAGTCTTGGTAACAGGAGCTTGAGGCAGCTGGTTGCATTGTACCCACAGTCAAGAAGCAGAGAGAGTTGAACGCTAGTGCTCAGTTCNTTTTCTCCTCATTCAGTTAAGGACACCAGTCTATGGGACGCTGAAGAAAGACCACAGGGAGTCTTCCCTTCTTGGTTTACCAAGCCTAGAAACTCCCTTACAGACATGTCCCATGTTTCATCTCCAAGATGATTCCAGATCTAGTCAAGTTGACAATACTGTTATCCCAGTCACCTTCTAAAATGTCTTAATTTAAAAAGAGAAGCANTACAGTCACTGCAATGTAGGAGGAATAAATATTAATAACAACCTATAAAATAGCTTGATGGAAAATAACTCAACGCATTGATTCACAGTAGGAAAGAATTTCCCCCTTTGTAGTAGCTGGTTATTCTTTGCACTTGGCTCGGATTTGTTTTGTCATTGATGATGTTGTTTTACTGACTCCATTCCCAGATACTGAGGAATCCTATTTGTGACACTCAACAGTGTGTAATGTATATTAGCATTATTGTGTTCTCTAATATTTGCATACTTAGTAGCTAGGGGAGCCAAGTGGGAAATGCCCATACCTGTCATGGGCAACACTGAACTGTCTAAGTATGACTGCAGGAAGGAGTCCAAAAATCATCATTCTTAAACATCTTACAGATAATGACCTAAAGTTCTAGATGGAGGTGAAAAGCTGCCAACTGGCAGTTGTAAGTAAAGCCTTGTGATTTTTAATCCCGTGTAATATTTTCATATACCGAGTCGGAGTATTAATCCAAACCATTATGCTTCCTGTAGAAAACAAACAAACAACAAACAAACAAACAAATAAAAGACTCAGAAGGCAATGCTTTGAAAGATATGTCTAACTTAAATTAAACTTAAATGTAAAATTCACAGTCAGAAAGTGCAGTGGTGATTACCACTGTTACTGAATACACTGATGCACAATTTCTGACTGCCACAGTATACACTGACAAAGGTAACTACATTGGGTNATGGATATGTTCATTGACTTGACTGTGGTGATCATACCATAATGCATTTCACCAAATTATCAAGTTGCATGTACTAGATGTATACAATGAAAATACAATTAAAACAGAAGTAAATTATATTTACAACACTGTTGGTCCTGTTGTAATATTGTATATTAAGCAAATTTGCTCTCCTTATCCTTCTGTGATATGATCTTGGCAGAAAAACAGACCTTTCATCAGTTACTTCTCTTATTGATGTGAAAAGACACCATGGTCAA
>LZPO01045708.1:0-13007 GCA_001675575.1 Neotoma lepida | reverse complement strand
ATTTTAATATCTTTGTAATTAAGCTCATAGTCATTGTGATTTGAGAAATCATATTGTGCAATGACAGAGCCTAAAATAATATTTTAAACCTTTTGAATAGTAAAATTGGCCTCAAGCCATGAGATCACATCATTAGATGCAGAAAGGCCTTTGACAAAATCAAACATGCCTTCGTGATAAAAGTCCTGGAGAGACTCAGAATATGAAGGGCATACCTCAACATAATAAAGGCAACTTACAGCAAACCTACAGCCAACATCAATCTATATGAAGAAAAACTCCACTAAAATCTGGCCTCTTTAAACGNAAGAAAGATATTTCTTTTACGAACTAGAGTGTAGTTCTGAACTAATTCTTCTGTGTATTATTTTTACATACATACTTATTTTTGTGTTATCTATCTGCAAAGCTAGACAGTTTTAAAGGAAAGGAAGAATTATCAACAAATTAAATCATTCTTACACGTAACTTCTTTGCTGTTAACCATTTCTGCTGGAATTACAGATTTTTAGAAAGTCAAAGTGCTGATGGAGAACAGCCTCCAGGTAAGACATAGCAGACTAATGAAACTGATATGAAGTCACAAGGATGTTCATGCAGAAATCTTTAGAATGGACATGCTAACATAAACATAGCACAATAATTTTTTTGTAGAGGAAGCAGAATTTTATATGCTTTACCATCCTTCCAGCATTCTACCTTGCATTACATTTATGACTCATCAACAATTGACAGAATCTAACATATGTTCCACATACATATGTCATACACATAGCTAATGTGGCTTGTTCATGACATGCTGTAGTTTCCAATTCTACCACTTGATGGCAGTTACGGTAAAACTCAAGAGAGGGACAAAGAAAATCCCCAAGTGCACAGCAAAGCCCCTGGAGCTGTGGCCCTCATCTTTCACATCAACAATTCAGAATTAAGGGGCCCACCAACCAGTGTGGCAATGCTAGGGTGAAGCTGTTTGCTCATGAGGGGAGAAGACAGGAAGAGAAATGCAGGGGCAAGATGAGAAATATGATAGAATTAAGAAGACCAGCTCTCGAATTCAGTTACAGGTTATGACAAAATATCTGTAGTGAAATAACCAGCATTAGCTATTATTAGATATTATGATTCTAAGTTTTCTGATTTAGTCTTCACACACACACACACACACACACACACACACACACACACACACACACACCGTGATTCCTATATACAACTATAACTTTAAAAAGAAGAATACTATAAGGTCAAAGTGTTTAAAACTATTAGATTTTATTGGCTGTATGGCAATCCTGATTTCTCAACCACCACACCTATATACAAATAGAAATGGATGTTTTGTTAACTAAAACTCAGAATCAGAAAAACAAGTTAGCCTGCCCAACATAAAATGAACATGTGGGGCCCTATCTTTAAAAAAGCAGGGTAAGTGATTATGAAGACATTAAAATATAAAGTGTTTTTCTTTACTCAAGTTTCTCTTGATTTATCGTGGATATTTTAAGTTTGTATTTTATATCAAAGAAATAGCACATCAAAATGTAAATTGTTAATATACATTAACCATTTAGTCTTACATTGTACATTCTCAGTTTTAAATACAGATATGAAAGCATTTCTACCTACATACTGATGAACAAAAAAACTGTGCAACCAATTTATTTTGAGGCCTGTGCATATGTATATTTTCATCTTGCCAGTAAAATGGGAAAACTGTGCAGAACTCATTCAACCATATTTTCATGTTTTTCTATTAACATGCATACANTTTTCTAACTGGCTTACAAGTAAGGATGGATTGAAATGTAAAAGGACTACAGATTCCTTACAAACTTTTTCTTTCTTTCTTAGTCACCGTGTTCAGCAGGCATTAGTATAGAGAACAAAGATGGATACAAAAACATACAGGACTCCTTAGTCCTTTATAGTTGATAATATGTTCTTTGTGATCCTTTCTGTAAATGAAGCTAGTCCTGGTTTAAATGGATGGTGTCACACATTGAAGAAGTCCCCATTTCTCACTANGAGATGTAGCAACCTCTTTGCACTTGCTTTTCCTCTTCCTGAACTCCCACACATTGCCAGGTCATAGAATTTTGGGCTGATGGGATACTGTGAGGACTGCATCANATTGTATGAATAGCTGCAGAGATATCTCAGTAAGGTGCTTGGTAAAAACATGAGACTTGAATTTGATCTCCAGAACCAACAGTAAAACAACCTAGCTCAGAGGTGCATACTTGTAATTTGAACCCTGGGGTGACAGAGGCAGGCTCATAGGCCTGCCAGCCTTGGCTTATGTGGCAATCTCTAAATGAGTAATAGGGCTTTCCTCNAACAAGAAGTAGGATGGTGCCTGAAAACGACAATTGAGGTTGATTAGGGCTTTAACATGCATGCACACACATGTGCTTTTTNACTGGCATGTGCATACTGCATTCCCCGCCCACACACAAACAAATAGGGGCAAGAATGGTGGATTTCCTTTCTTCATTCAGCATCTCATTGTCTTTAGATATTAGACTTCAGCCTAAAATACCAGTTCAGAGATAACATAATTGAAAATTTCATGGGAAATAGCAGAATGTTAGGCTAAGCATTACACACTTCTGAGCATAGGGTGTTAGGTGAGTAGAGTTTACAGCTGTGTAGACTTTGTGACATGGACCTTATTAATAGTATTCAATTATTTGAAGTCCACTTGAGGGACACACATTGGTACATGAAATAACCAAGTGGCTGCTATAAATAGAGCATACTGANGAGCCTCAAAATCTTCCCTCCACTTTGTTGAAAGCCAAGGATTAGAATTGACTTTGTGAAGCCTTTCTATAAAAACTACTGAGAACAATTGCCTTTCTGAAGGCACATACAAATGCAATATGCCGAGTCATCCTCTGCTTGGTACCCTGATGGACTTCACACCTGGGATGCTGGAGAGAAGCAAGGCCAATGAGAGGTAGGCCTACTTTTGTAAAGCTAGCTGATGAAGGGGGAGGTGGTGGCTAGGATGTTGTTCTCTATCAACACCCCCTCAATTATAGTCAGTTACAAAGTCAATTATAGAAAGTACTCCGCATAAAAGTAAAATCTAGAGATTGATTCTTAAGCTATGTTTAAGGTACATACACTTGGGTACCCATTAGAAAGACCTTGCCTCATTCCAAGGTAACTAGAGGTTTGGTCTGGAGATTAAAATAACTCTGTTACTCATTAAAAGGCAATGAAAATGAAATTTAACTTGCACTAATTTTCTACAAAGTTGTTAATAAAACATTCCTCATTTGATCCAGAAAACTCGAGTACNGTGAATCCTTACAGAAGGAGCTAAATATTGTCTTTTAGATAAGAAAAAATGCATATTCTGGGATTTTATTCTTATGATGTAACCCCAGAGAATGTGGATAAGGAAGTTAGATGTCTATTGAACTNTCAGAAAGGAAATTTCTATTTTTCTTGGCTTAACAATATAAATGTGTTTCCTTTATCTTTCAGGTTGGAATTGTTTTTTTAATTGAGCACATTTTTTTCCATATAGCACATCTGATTTTTAATAAAACATGCTTAATTTATAATAGATGTGTTTTATACATTTCTCAATCTTCTTTATACATGCAAATACTTTTAGTCTTTTCTATGCTTCATCAGCAATTTCTATAAAGACTTTTTAAGAAGGTGACTTAAAATATCCCTTGTATTTTACTTCATAGCCCTACTGGACAACAAATGCTGAAGTTTTTAATTGTATGGCCCCTTTATTTAAAAGAAGGGATTATAGAATAGAAGCAAATGANGAACAAAACNTATTAAGAGACTGTGGAAACACACACAAGGTCTGCACAGGTTCAAGACACATGGGGTCCCAGTGTTTAGAGGGGGAAATGAACACAGGATCCAACTCCCAGCTAGGAAGCTATCTGCAATTGACACTCACTTGGAAAGAAAAAAAAAATAGTTTTCTGCAGTGGGAATCTCATTGAGTATATTAATCATATTTAAGGGTAGGCTCCATGTCCAGCAGCAGATAGCCAACACTAAACAAACTCAATGATATTTTTGTAGATAGTTTTTATCTCATATTGCTTTGTTTGGGCATTTTTTGTCTCACTGGTCATTTGCAGATATTTANGGTTTCTGATTTTGTGTTTACATAGTGTATGTACATCTCTTGTGTTTTTCTACCGTTTTAATTCTGGTTTGTTGGTTTATTGGTCTTTTGTTTTTATAAAGCCTGTTTNCTTTATATAGAACATCTAATTTTAAAACTCAAGTTTAAAAATATTAGTGAAGTAGTCATACTCTTAGAATTATTTAAGACACACATTCACTGGCAGATACTTACTCTTGATACTTTATCCATTTTCTTTTTACTCTTTGCCTAATGTAGAATCTTGTTTGTATTTTAAAGCATGATTACAAGCTATTTTCTAAAACGAAGGAAGTGAATGTGTATTCCATTCTTTCTAAAGTTTGTTCTGGTAAGCTTTTGATACATTGCAAATTGAAGTTTCTCAAGATAAAGTTCCNTAAGGAATAAATGATCCTCNGATTTTGAAATCCACAATTTATCACAAAGTCCACCCCTTTTTTTATTCAACAAAGGAAGATTTAGCCTCTAAAGTATGTGAGATNGTTTGTAGGATGCTGGCTGGCATTAGCACTGAGGAGTGGTGGTGTGACTGAGGGCAGGGATGACCTAAGAATCTTTGTGGCACGTTGAAATGTCATATGATAGAGGGACTGTTCATTGTTTATATGGAATCACCATGTTGATAACATTCTAGGCACAACTTGTAGACATGATCTATGAGCTATTTGAGAAATGACNCGAATAAGCTTTTGAACATTTATATGTCACCCCAATAACCGATAAAAGGTACTGGGGGATTCACCTCTACATTAGTGCAAAGGTTCCATTTCCACGTATTGGAAAATATCTCAATATATAATTGATTCTTGCTTTTTAATTATTGTTAGGAATAGTAGCCTAAGATCAACTGTTCAAAACTCAAACCGTGAACCTGGCAGATGTTCTCCAGCAGTGATTGGCTTATATCCAACACCTGTGTATAACAGGTCAAATCATTCAGATTTCTATGGATTCCTTTTGCCAATTAATCTTTCTTTCACCTGGAGTTAATTGTCAAAGATGTGATATGCTTATTGAGACAGCTTGATATTTTATGTCTATGAAAAAGTTGGGGTAATGGTAAATGCTAGCTTGGAATTCATTTCCATTATATGTCTGTTTGTTGAAGCCGAGGGAGAAAAATATTTGAAGATGATCTCAACCTTTCTTGTCATTGACTTGGCCCTCTTCCAAGCAAAAACAACATGGCTTATTTTCAAAAGCATATTTTAAGTGTTGTTTATGTTACTTTCAGTGTCAAACATGCAACTTCACTTTAAAATTGCAGTGTTGAATTTTCATAGTCTCTATGTTTTTGGTTTTTTTTTTGTCAAATAATATTGACCTTGAACACTCTGGTGTCCAAGTCTCAAGGATTCATTTCAGGAAACAATATTCATGAAGATATATGATACACAGACAATTCTAGATACTGTAATTTTATTCTGAGGTCAAGCAAGCTGCATACTTATAACACATTGTTTTGGTATAATAATGATTACTTTTACTGCATTTTCTCATGAGAACAGCAGTGACATCATTAGGGAACATAATAAAAACATAATAAGAAACAACAATCATTAGCAGGACTAGCCCTAGGGATACTGAGGACATTTTCACTTTTATCACACATAAAGGAGATCACATAACACCGTGTTTCCCTTACTGGAATCATGTTTCCTTTGCAGGAACCCTGATGAAAATTTCCTTTTTCTGTTGGGAAAGTTCACCACTAGAAACTAGACATATTTTCATTGTCTATATTGACTTTACTTCTAGCTTTATTGTATTTTCTTTTAAAATAAAATTTCTGGCCCCTTTTAAAATTTAGATGTTTTATTTTTTTGATTTATACAAGTACTATACTTACATAATTTCCACCCCTTCCTCTACCACCTCCAATGTCTACCTTGTCCTTCCCCCATTCCATATCAAATTCATGACCTCTTATTTCATAATTATTATTGTTTTACACACACACACACACACACACACACACATACACACACACACACACACCCTACTTAGTCCATTTTGTGTTGCTCTGTGTATAAGTGTTTAGGACTGACTACTTGGGGTTGAGTAATGTATCAGAGCTCCTGGTCCTGGGAAATAGAAATTCTCCAACCCTCATACATGTATTCTTAGATGTAGAACCATTCACTGCAGCCTGGTCAACCTATCACTGGCCCCAATCCACAAAGGAGAGTGGGATAGTGACTATCCTTACCAGAGAAGCCATCAATTGTCAATAGCTCCTCAGCTATTGTGAGCCCCTTCTCCATCCATGATGGAATTTTGATTGGATTGATCTTATTCAGATAGCTATAACTGCTGTGAATTCATGAATGCACTGGCCATGTCATGTCCAAAGCATAACATTTTATACCATTCGTCATCTTTAGGCTCCTAAGTTCTTTCTATTCCCTCTTCTGAGATAATCCTCTGAGTCTTGAGGTGTGTGGTAGAGGTGGTACCAATGTCCTATTTATGGTAAGCATGATGATGTAACTTTCTGTGCATAATGTGAGTTTACCAGGTCAGCCTTGTCCTACACATAACATCAATAGAACTGAAATCTATAGCAAGGTGGGGTAGGTATGCATATAATCTCAGAACTTGGAGACTGAGGCAAGAATATCATGAATTGAGTGGGTAGTATGATGAGACTTTGTCTCAAAAATGCTGAAAAAAATTAATAGGATGATCTGTTCATTGTGCAGTCCTGTTCTCTGCCCTGTCTTCCCCCATTCCTTAGCTCTAACTCCATCCCTGAGTTTGCCAAGCTCCTGACCTTTAAGATTCTATAGTCTGTTCTAGACCCTAAATCCAGTCCTTAAAGCTGATGACAGATTTAATGTCCTAGTATCTCTTGTGTTCCCATCTCAAATATGATTTTATATTGCTCAGTGTCTTTATCTATTTGTGTGTGCGCGTGCACACACACACACACACACACACACACACACACCAAGTAAATACCTACCGAGCAAATCTGCCAGGGGAGGTTACTCAGCCCCAGCAGTCAGAATTAAACACTTCGCCATCCTAAAGGCATAATAAGCAAGGCCCTTCTGTCCTAATCCAATCTTTTGCGTCTGTCTCACACCCCCTTAGCACTCTACCCTTCTCTAAGTGAGTGACTAATCTAATAATGCAATCTCTCTCAGTGTATCCTCAGTTCCTGAACTAGTAGAATTTCTCCTGAGAGTTAAATATGTGTATATTTAACTTGATTANTTTTATGTTTTTATTATAAAGTGTTAAAATTGCTATTAAATGACTAAGACAGATAGTTGGGAAGTACAGACAACCTTTGGGGTTACTAAGTCTTTCAGGATAAAGAACCATCCATTCCACATATATAGTAAGTCCTTGGTTTCACCTGTTTTCACCACCTGCCACATTAGAGTAACCCATAGGCAGGAAAACAGTTGGGGAGGAGAAATAATAAAATAAAAGGTGGCATTAGAAATNACCTACTCTTCATAGCAACTAGCGGCTAATAGTCGCCACGTCCCTACAAACAGAGCACACAGATGTCNGCACGTTAGTAAATCTTCAGAGTGACAATAGTGAAATTATTAGCATTTTTGTGGCATTTATATAATTAACAAATCAGAAGTAATATCCAAAACAATACTGTGNCAAAACTAAGATGGAAATGGTTGACAGCAGCTGTTCAAGTCAGAAGTCTCCTAAACGTAATAGTCGTAGTTACTCGAATGTGCCATCCTAACATCTTCCTGCATTAAGTCATTTAATCATCACAATTATTCACCTTCACCTATAAGAAATCAAGAAACAGAGGTCATAAGTCACTTACTTGCCCAGAACACACAGGTTGTAAACAACAAGGAAGATTCAGATATTTCCCTCCATCCACCCTTGCATTTTATACCTTCCAGCTTCCAACACAGGGGACTGAGTCTTAGATTCCTTCTTCCTCTAACCCCCAGCTATTTTCAGTAAGCAGGAGACCCAGTACCAGAGCATCCATTTCAATTTTCTCAGGAGGAGAGCCACATTATGAATTGGTAAGGGGAAGGGGCTTTGCTGGTACTCAGATAAAAACGCAGAAAAAAAGTGAAAACTGACTATGAATAAATTTAGCTCTGAAACATTCCAGTTGGCTGCTGTAAATATGAGCTACTCCCAAGTATCACTGGGAAATACACTCAGAGACTTCCAAGGAAGCTATTTGGCTTGGGTACCAATGATTTTTGACACTCAGGAAACTTGCAGTGTATCCAGAAACATAAAGGGCTTCTCACTGTGCTTCTGAGCGGTGATAAAATGTTTCATAAATAAACATTTCACTTTGTTTCCCCCTTAGTGAAATTATCTTTACTGCTTTGATATATTTTCTTAATACCTAGAGCAACCTGTCCTAACCTCTGTTGGAAGAAAATGAGAAATAATCCCTATATGCAAGATAAGACAAATCTAATAGTTGTGTTTGCAAACATCAAATAGCAGTGGGCTAAAGCAGTGCGATAGAAAGCTATCAATTAATTTTGTTGTAACTGTATGCACCTGTGAACGACTCCTTAATTAAAGAGCCAAACAGAAATCTCTCACAATCGTACATCGTGTTACTTGCACTTATGTGACTGTCAATTAGCTGGAGTGGATAAACACAACTGGAAACATGCCATGTGGACTTTGAGTAAAGAAAGAAAGAAAACAGATAGAACCAGGAGATTTGTGTATGGAGAAAGGAAGACCCAGAAACAAATATGGGCCGTTCTCATTGGGATAAGTATCCATTTCAATAAAGCAAATGAAAGTAGATTCTTTGTGCTGAAAGGACAGAGCTCCCCCACTCACTGGAACAAAGAAAGTGAAGCTTTCATACACAAATATACATCAAAAGGAAGGCAGAGGGGCATCTGGGCTGCTGGTGAATGGGAGCTTATGTTAGTGCTTTATTTCTGTATTAAAGAGAGCAAAGCGAATCCCTCAGCTAGTTGTCTCCCAAGATAATNATATTCTACCTGTAGGTCTTACCCTACAATTTTACTCTATCCTTGGTTCTTTGGTGTTTTGGAAAACAACTTCAGTGGTGTGCTGAGGGAGAGGACATTAAGACCTGTGAGAAGAGAATGTCAAGGTTCCCTCTGGAAAAAGAGATAGATGACTCAAGTTGGAAATTTCCAGTTGTCAGCTCTGCTCTGCAGTGATTTATTTTGCTAATTGAAGGAAAAGAACTGTGGAGTTATGAGATTGAAAATTGAACAGGCAACATTTGAATTATGATGAAATTATAGCCCACCACTAAAAGCCTCCTTCAACCTTTGTCATCAGAAGGGACTGACATTGTAGCTGCTATAATACAGGTGCTTTGGAGGAAAGTTAAAATGGTTTCTTGAGAAAGTAGACAGCATATTTGGTGTTCACTAAGAAAACTAATAGTACATCCCCCTGAACCAACAAAATGATGGAAGATTTTTGAGGGCAGGCTGTGTCTGTGTGCATGGCTTCCTTTCCCCAGTTATTAATATAGAACCTAGAACAATAAATGTAAATAAAAAATTATCCTATCTCACCTCACTCTTTTGCTTCCTGAGGCTTTGGGAGGGTGAGTATTTTACATTTTATACTGGACACACACACACACACACACACACACACAAGCACACACCAAACTTAACTGAATGAAAGTCAGCCTCACCTAACATAGGAGTTCACAGCTTAGGCCTCTGTTCCAGTGACATGATTCAACAGATAGAATATCTTCAAACAGTCAAGTGTTCACAGATGTCATCCATTTTTATGACAAAGTGCATATAAAACTATATAGCACACACCTTTTCTGACTTTAGTGAAAGGGTGCATTTCAAAGACAAATAGGAAATAATCTTTCAAAATAATGGCTGAAATTATTTCTAATTACATATCTGTGATAATATCCTACAAGTCTTGTCTGTCATCTGTCTTTGCAAATAAAGCTTTGTTGGGACAAAGCATGCTAATTCTTTTATATATTGTCTATGGCTGATCTCACACTACAATGGAAAGGGTGATTATTATTAGCAATAGAGACACAAGGACCTGCAAAGACTATACTATTTACCATCAGACCTATTATAGAAAAGAACTACTGACCCTCTGAATAGANTTGATGTTGACGTGATTACACTTTCTTTAATCTTGCAGAATGTCCATNGCTGTGGTGTATCTCATTAGCTCATTAGCATGGTTTATTTCATTACATTGAGGCAACAAAAGTATAGTGTTGATTTGATTTGTATTTTATTCTCAGTTGAAGTTTATAAATGTTAAGTAATCGGTCTGTTCTTGAGAGATCACTAAGAAACCTCCTTGAAGCCACATGCCTGGGCTGCCAGGTGAACCCTCTGCTCACTTCCCTACATATGCAAGAGCAATCTATAATTAACTTCAAAACAATTTCTGCACAATTGCCATTGTTGACTGTGTGCCTTGCTATCTGCCAACTAAACGGGTCTATGTCCCACTCATTTCAACTCCATGTACGTGTTCTCAGTAAATGCAACATCTTAGGTGTTGGCTAAATTCTTGTTAAATCAATGAGTGGATGTCCATGTCTTCTGCATATTCTAGTGTATCAGTCCAGGTTGGCACAACTAAATAATACAGATTGGGTTGCTTGAAGGGGAATAGTAGGATACAAGTGAGCTGATAGGGAAAAGGAAAAGGGCAGAGCCTCCTCAGGGAGGGGGGAGGGAGTTAAACCCACAACCCTATGATGTACATAATTCAGTGTATAAGCATATATGTATAGTTTTTTTTCCAAATATACACAGTTTTAATGAACTTTTCTCATCTGGACTGATGGCACTCCCTCCAAGAATCAAATATCACATCACAACACCCCCCCAGTATAGGACATGAGAAGCCATATTTTGAGTTGTTGGCCAAAGCTATCTAAGAGATTCCCAAAACATACAGCCTTTTGTTCTTGACCTTGGTTACACACCAGAGGTGTAAAGTAAGTCTCTATTGCTGAAGATACCATGTACTTCAGGAAGAGGCCCCATAGGCCTCTGATCTGGAAATCATCGGGGTACCCCATCTCTGAGGACTAGCTTTCATGGCACCAAAAGGCATCACACAAGTTTCCAAAGAAGGCAGGAAACCAACAGTCCTAAAGCAGCTATGATACCCATGGTCATCAATGACCAGCATGGCATAACAACCTCACATAGTACCTTGTAGGTAAACAACTGCTCTATAATTGGACTTAAGACCCAGTCAATAAGAGGGATACCATGCCTGGTATTGGAAACCTTGCTAATTCATCAGTGCTAGTGAAATCATGATTATTGCAGGGGAATCTACAACTAATTTTCTAAACCAGCATAATCCCCTATAGCAACGTATAAACATTTGTCCTTATACTCACAGACAAGTGTAATCACCACCCCTTATCAACAGAACTTTTCTTTCCAACAGAAAGAGACCACTACAAAAAACTACAACCCATCAAAATGAGCCCAGTCCAGTGGATATATCGACAAAACACTTCTGCACCTAAGGTTCTGGAAACATTGCAGAAGAGGGGGTTGAGAAATTGGAAGAGCCAGAGGATCAGGGACTTTGCTGTGGGATTATATCTGCTAGTAACATCAGAAGCTGTACCTGTAAAGTTTCCAATGTGACTGCCCAAACGTGAGCTGAACAAGGATGACACAAACAAGCATGCCAAACTGTATGGGGGAAAAGCCCAAGAGGCCTCAACGCTAAACAAAGAACTACAGGCTACTGAGTGAAGCTGAGAGTGGGAGAAGTGGCTTTCCANAGGGACGAGCACACCCATTGTTTGTCCAGTCCCAGGCAGTCAACCCTGAATACATGCATACATGTAACATCATAGGGACTCAATAGGTTATATTTAGGAAGATATGTTGTAATTAAAGTACAATCTTAATTTTTTTTAGGTATAGTATGTGAACCTTGCTTAGATCCTGATTCAAATAAAACAAATGTTTCTTTTTAAAAAATAGAAATTTTCTGAGTACTATGACCCATACCTGTAATCCCAGAATTTAGGAGGACAGGGAAGAAAGATCATGAATTCAGGGATAGTCTGGTCTACATAGTGAGTTCAAACCAGTCTGGACCATGTAGAAGATCCTTTCTCATGGACAAGTAAATAAAGACTAGAGATCAGTTTTGACACAATATTGGATGCTGAAATGTCCAAGATCAAGGTGCCAAAAGACCTCACTGTCTTTGGTGTCTGGTAAGAGTTCTCATCCGAGCTGAGAACCTTGCAGTTGTACCTAACAAAGTACAGAGAGGGGAAGGAAGGAGAGAAGGGATAGGAGAACACAGGTGTGTCCTCCACTTCACCCCTCTCATTTTTCTCTCCTCCCTTCCTGTCTACCTTCTCTTTTTCTTTCTCCTCCTCTTCATTCATAATAAATTTATTATAGATTTTCTTTTCTTTTTCATTTCATGGTGATAGTTGCATGGGATCAGAGTTCACCTTCTGTGACCTCATTTAATCTTATTCACCTGCTCCTTTGAGAATTCCATCTGTCTTCCTCTCCTTACAAGATCACCAGGACATATGGTTCTTCCAAAGAACCTGGGTAAAGAATTGCTTCCAGGAGCAACAGTGCTCCAAAGCAGCTCCACTGGGAAGTTTTCACCCAGCATGGGTGGTGGCTTCCCAGTAGCCAGTAGAGGGACATCACCCATTCAGTTAACTTCCCCAGCTGATATATTCTAGCACTTCCCAAGACCACTAAGCTATGTGCAATCAAGATAATTGGTACAGAATGTACACAAATGGCTGGGAGGTGCAGAAAGAAGTGTCTGGTCAGAAATTCTCAGGCGAGAGTCCATTGACCCTCCTCACCTATTCACTGTGAAGTCAGCCATCAACGTC
>LZPO01045707.1:0-24852 GCA_001675575.1 Neotoma lepida | reverse complement strand
AGGCGCCTGGATCTCTGTGAGTTCAAGGCCACACTAGAAACAGAGCCAGGCAGTGGTGGCACACACCTTTAATCCCAGTACTGGGAAGCACACACGCCTTTAATTCCAGGAAGTGACAGCAGGGCAGAGAAAGATATAAAAGGCATGAGGAAACAGGAACTAAAGCAGTTCAGCTGAGACCCTTTAGGGTGAGGACTCAGGCTTTCAGACTAGGATTTGTGGAAACAGGAACGGCTGAGGAGTTGGCAAGGTGAGGTTGGCAGTGGCTTGCTCTGCTTCTCTGATCTTTCAGCTTTTCCCCAATATCTGGCTCCAGGTTTTTTATTATAAGACCATCTAAGATTCGAACAACAGAGCCATCTCTCCAGTCCCCATACATACTATAATTACAGCAAAGTAATCAGAGCCCTTTGAGCAAACAGCTGACCCTAGGCTGGGGCCAGAGAACTATAGGACAATACCTTTCTGCACCAGAAAGAAAGGTAATGTTCAAATCTTCCTAAAGACAAGTTTAAAGGGCACAAGAGTCATCATCAGGGACAGTCTTTGCCAAAAGTAGAATAATGTGATCAACTAAATAAAGAGACACAGATAGCAATCTGTGAAACAAACTAAAAGTCCTTGAGTCTACACAAAAGTAAACAAATAAGTGAACAAATAAATAGCAAGAAAGAAAAGGAAAGCTCTTTGTTAGAGTGGAATGTAATGAATACAGAAAGAAATGACATAAATACAAAATCATTAGTAAATATCACATAATTGCTTCAGACAAGGAAATTAAAACTAGTATTGAAAGTTTGATAAGAAACATATTAACAAAGTATCAAAACATTCTTAATAGTAAAAATGAAAATAAGAAATAACTAAGTAATCAATTGATATAACCAAAATAGAATAAATAAATAAATCTGAGTATATCATTTCTATGACTTTTATGCCAAATCCAAATTCAATCATAAGGAAATAGATAAGAATAGCTGAAAGACATTACAGAAACTGGATCACATGCAGTCTTCAAAAGTGTTATAAATGTTGAATTAGAAAAAATTTCAAATGAAAACAACTAAATGAAAAAAAATGTATTTCTAAGTTTGAAACAAGACTGGATTTCCTTTCTCCATAAAGAAAAGCGTGGGATGATCCAGGAGATGTATGTCCCCTGGGTAATGAATGCATCAGGTAACACCCTAAAATCTGTCCTTCAGCAACTCCTTGATTCAGTTAACCATTAGGATGCATTTGAAGAAAAGTAAACTTTAAGCTTACAGAAGATCTTTGAGAGAACTGCATAACACACTAGGAAAACTTGAGAACTACTATTATGTAAGAGAATGTCCTTCTTTTTAGGAAATTCATCAGTCAGTGTTAAGGGAAATAGCAGCCATATGTTTGTGATTCTCAAAAAGTTCACAAAAATTAAAAAGATACCAGATAAACAATTTGGTTTCTGTTGCTGTGATAGATACCATGACCAAAAACAACTTGGGGAAGAAAGGATTTATTTGGCTTATAAGATATATAGTCCATTATGGAGGGAAACTAAACTCAAGTCAGGAAGTGAAACAGAGACCATAAGATCATGGAGGAACACCACCTACTGGCTTAATTCATGATTTTGTTCAGCTTACTGTCTTATACAACCCAGGAACCCTGCCCACAGTGGGCTAGGCCCTCCTCTATCATTTAGCAATCAAGAAAATGCACCCACCCACCCACCACTCACCTACCCCCACCCTCCCACATACTCATAGGCCATCTGGAGGGAGGCAATTCCTCAACTGAAGTCCCCCCTTCCTGGGTGTGTCAAGTTGACAACCAAGAATAGCCACAACACGGACTAGTTAAAACACATATGAAAAATAATACTGGGGAATTTGAATAAAAATCTATGAAAATTGTATTGTTTCTGTGACTTTCCATAAATCTAATATTTTTCAAGATAAAAAGTTAAAAAAATAAAGTGAATGTGCCAATTCAAAGCCTATTACAAATATAGAAAGCAAAGTGAAAACAAGTGTATTACCCTCATAAACTAGCAATAACTTGACATATTGAAGTATATGATAATACATTTACATTAAATATAATATCTTTCAAAGAAGAAAACTTTATCATTACAAAAATTATGCATAAGCCACCAATAGAATACATAAAATGTGAAATGCCTGTCTTCCCCTAAATCAGGTCTTTAGCTCCAGAGCATTACATTTGATCACCTGCATATTCCCAACATGCAGGCACTCAACAGATTTCATACGCATGGACAAAAAACAAAAACAGATAATCCCTTTCTAATCATTGGAATTCTTGTTATAATCAAGTTTAAAGCTGATTGTAAACAATGCAGGGATCTAGGACACTATTCTTCAAAGTAAACCCAGGAACAAAAGCAGCTACATTCAGAAGCATCAACCTAGGCAAGCTGAAGGAAACTATTTTACAAAGCACTGGTTGGCTGGGAACCACAATACAATTTATTTCTAGTGCTTTGACACTGATTCTGTTTTCTCTCCCTGAGAGAAATAGCCTAATGATGTGTGTGTATAAAGATGAACCTTTATAAACATCATTATTAAAAGATATGCCCCAAATCTGAAAGAGCTATAATATGTAAAGATTATTATAACAAGAGCTGAGTTCTCATACCAGGCGGAGACTGGCTCCCTATGCCCTAATGGAAGGTGTAGGTACCCATTGGAGGCCAGGGGAAATATGCTGCTGCATATCTGTTTATCTGTTCCTCCTCTTTTAAGATCAACCCATCCCCAGCATATCTGTGTATCCATACAAAAAAAGTGGGATATTACGATACAAAACAAAGACTTCACTTATATAAGACCAAGAATGTAAGATGAATGCTTTGCACACTAAGTAGATGCCAATCTACTCTCCAATGGAAATTGGGAGAACATTTTTCAACATATAAAACTTATCAGTGGTAGAGCACTTGCTGCCTAGCATCAGCAAGTTCTTGGGTTCAATCCCCAGAACCATAAGAAAAGAAAATAGAAAGAAATAATAAACTATGGCCCTAATCTTCAGAAACAAACATTATATGTAAGAAGATAAAGTTTAATGGTAAAAAATGAGGCAATACAGTAAAAGTAATATGAACCCAATTTNACAGTAAAAACATAAAATACTAGTGTCTTTCAAAGAAGAGAATGGAAGACTATACTGGTTAGTAAAAATATTTTTAGAACTATATTTAGGGGACGGCGAGATGACTCAGCGGGTAAAAGCACTTGCTGNACAAGCCTGATGACCCGAGTTTCATCCCTGGAAGCCATAAAAGAGGAAGGAGAAAATAAACTTCACAAAGCTGTCTTCCGACCTCTCAAACCACACTGTGGTGCGCACGCGCGCGCACACACACACACACACACACACACACACACACACACAGAAACATCACCCAGAGAGACACACAACAGACACACAGACACATACATCACCTCACACACACATATCACTACTCCCACAGACACACACACACACCCGTGATGACTTATAGCACCAGCATCACAAACTTGGCTTTGTGAAGACTGAAGAAGTAAACAACCCAGGAGATTAATGATAGCTGGATCATGCATCAGGTGACACACTTATGCCTGCCTTTTGGAAGCTCAGCTTGATTCAGTAACAATTAGTATATTCCAATGGAAATTTAAAAATAAACAGATTTATAGAGGATCCTGGGAAGTATTATATATTATTATTATAAGCATACAATCATAAGATGAGGATGAAGATAAAATGATAAAAAAACACATCTTATGCATAAAATGAAAGCACTTTCATATTCTCCAAATTATCTACTTAAATGTTAACTATTTAGTGACTTGGTATTCACTATTTTTAGAAACCTAATATAAAGAAAAAGAGATAAATCAAATCCCCAACTGTTCACTAACTCAGGAAAAGAAAAAGAAATTTAATATGTATAGTGATATATTGTGTACCCTAATAAACTTCACCACATTATGCTTGCATTTGTAAATACAACCAATTCTATTTATTATTAAATTATAGAAACAATTTAATGATGTGGACAAGAAAGAGACTATCTGTACTCACAGCAAAGATGTACCACTGACTAAATATGTGGTTTCATCAAGTTACTTCAATCCTTTATGCTAAAACTTCTAAACTATACAATGAGGAAAATAGTTCACAGCTCCAACAATTATNCCAATAAATACACAGGAAGCTTCTAGAAAAGTACCTAGTATATGTCATGCTAACCATTACTAATTCTAAAAGTATTAAGCACTACAGAAAAGAGATTTTCTTAGAATTTTTTTTTTACTATTTTATCAGGCTGGGTATAGTGACACATGTCTTTAATACCAGCTCTAGGAGGCAGAGGACAGCAGATATCTGTTGAGTTTGAGCTCAACCTGTCCTACATAGTGAGTTCCAGGCCGGTCAAGGCTACATGGTGAGGCCTTGACTCAAAATAGGTGGGTGATAGATAGATGATAGATAGATAGATAGATAGATAGATAGATAGATAGATAGATAGATAGAAATAAAATGTTTTATTGGAGGCTGGAGAGATGGTTCAGTGATTAAGAGCACTTTTTTCCTCTTAAAGAAGACCAGGGTTCGATTCACTGCACCTACATGGTGGCTCATAACCATCTTTAACTCTAGTTCCAAGGGATCAGTCACCTTCTTTTTACCTCTGTGGGGACCATGCCTGCATGTGGTTCAAACACATTCATGAAGGCAAAACAGTTACACACATAAAATAAGTAAATCTAAAATAAGTAAATCTAGTGTGTGTGGTGGGGGTTATATGTGTACCACAGTATTACAGTACACATACAGTTTACAGAACCAGTCCTCTCCTTCCTCCTGTGCTGGCCATTTCACTAGCTCAGGAGAATGTTTAAATGTGAAAAAGAATCAGGCAATTTCTACCTTCTAATTAAGAAGTACTTGCTGCCATACACACATTTTAAGTAATAAAGTTTAGCCATTCCTTGGTACCAACACAGAATGATTCTTAGACTCTCACAAATACCAAAGTCTGTAGACAGAGAAATTCCTTATATAAACAGGGTGGCATTTGTATATTGTCTATGCATATCCTATGTAATCTAAAAGCTTTCTAAGTCACAATGCCTGAATGTTATTGGATATGGTTGTCATACAATCCTGTTTAAGGAGAATCAGAGAAAAAAGACTACAATTGTTCAGTACAATTACTTTTTCTTGAATATTTTTTTGACTCCTAGTTGCTTGAATTCACAAACATGAAACCCACAGACACAAATGGATAGCTGCACACATATGCTGAAAACTTAAAACTAATTAATATATTTGCTAGGTTAACACTTGTTTATACCGACCTGCCAAGTATAATCCTTTATAACTTCTGAAGGCATTGGAACTACAAGAAGATTCTGAAGAATAAATGCAGCCTGAAAATTAAAACACAAATGTCAATACTGCCATCTTGTTGTCATCTCTGAAATAACCAACTGCTATAATTAAATAACAGAGGCTGCAGCTGGTCAGTTATACATGCTGAGAGATTCTCACAAGATCTCATAACTGCATTTCTTATTAGCTGATGACTGAATTAGGTAATGAGCAAACTACGGAACATTTCATTAGAAAATGTATTTTTTACTATTTCAAAATTTAGTTTCGTACAAAAATATGATTAGTATAAAACATTCTAGAAGCATTTAAGAAATACACATAACTTCTTCAACATCCCTTTGTAGGGTTACACACAAATAACAAACATTTGTCCTCTCCCTCCTCAATTTCCTCCTTTCTCATACAAAGTCTTCTTAAAGCACAAATGTCCAACTTTACCTATCAGAATACAGGGTGACAGAATATCAGAACTGATTTTCATTTAATGAAAGATTATGGTATAATTCTACTCAAAGAATAACAAGAATTTGAGGAATTCTAAGAGTAAACTTCCATCCATCTTCACTTGAAGTCAGTTTTAAAAGTTTAAATTAATGAAGCAAAAAAAAAATCCATAAATGTAAGAATAACCACTTGAAATTATGACAGCAACTAATAAGAAAACTGGTTTTATATTTTTGCCACTAAGTATTGGTTAGTGGTGGGCCAGGAACTGCTGTTTTCTTCAGAAACCTCTGAGAACTATTTGCTTGTCATTTTTAAAGCTCCTAGTATGAATTATTACTTTGACAGAAGTAGCAATAAAAAGAGACCACCAAAGACAGCTCAATGGGTAGAGGCAGCTGTGGGTAGAACTGGTGATCCAGGTTTGATCCCTTCGAACCACAAGATGGCAAGGAGAACTGACTCTAGAGATTTGTCCTCTGGCCTTCACAGGCACACAAATGCACAAATAAAGGACATAAATAAGTAAATAATTTTAAAAACATAAATTCATTTTTTTCTCAAATATCATTGACACATACTGTGAAATACTGTTTTGAAAATACTTTATTATTATTAAAGGTTTATAAACAAATACCTATACAAGTTGAGTAAAAACAACTGTTTTCTGAGAATTACTTTTCAGTGTGTGACATAAAAGCTCACATTAAAATATATCAGCAAGATGGCTCATCTGGTAAAAGCACTTGCTGCCAATGCTGAATTCTATCCCCAGAATCCACCTGATGGAAGGAGAGGACTAGCTTGGTAAGTTGTCCTCTGACCTCCACAGCAGAGCATATGAATGCACAAGCATATGTGCATATTCATGCACACATATGCAAAATAAGTAAATACTTCACGCAAAAATTTGAAACATTCTGTCTTAATTTTATCAGAATAAATGACTTGCATTTTTACTGTAAATTAATAACTTTTCATTTCAATTTTTTGTAAGCAAAATAAATAATGGTTTTTGCTCAGTCCACCCTGCTAAACAGCAAGCCAAGTAGGGTTTATAAACACTGCAATAGACTTCCGTGACACAAAGCGGGGTGGGCGTAAGCTGCTCACACAGACATACCTCCCGGCGTACCATACTGCATTCTGACTGATCCAGAAGAATGTTCACCACAGTTCCCCAGAGCCCACCAGAAATATTCTGACAACTGTTTGCCAAGGCCACACAGCCAGCTTCAATAGTAGTCAGTGCTGATCCCAATCCCAGTGAAGTGAATCTCACCTGTCATGTAAAGACAGAGAAATCAAATTCAAAGATATTCTTTCCTAGCATGAGGTCATCCTTCTGTGGTACAAAAGAAGTGTTAGAACTATGTGAATATCACATTGGCTTTACATTCCTACCTACCAAAGGACATATAGAAACAGTATCTTATATTTGTGTGAATACAGCATTGGCTTTACATTCCTACATACTAAAGACACTCAGAAAGTGTGTCCTACATGTGTATGAATTGGCTTTAAAGAAATTCTGTACCAGGGTTGGAAAAAAAAAACAATGACCTGAAAAAAAAAGGTAGATTACAGTCAACTGTCAGTCACATGAGGTTAAACTAAATACTATAAGTAAGCATTAAATATAATTTATAATTTATAAGTTTCTTAAGGAAAAGCAGAGGATACTTGGTCATATTTACTGAACATGATTTCTATTTATTCCTCATTTATTAAAAAATACCCACTATTTTGTTCTATTTTTCTTAAGTCATTAATATCTTTTGCAAATAAAGTTTTAACTTTTTAATACATCTTTTCAAAATTATGTGGCTGAATTACATTTCATTATAGGGCATATAGTATTTTCTCAAAAGTTATTTTAAGAAAAAATATTTCAAAGAAGCTTAATTTGGTACAGTAATGCTGGCCATAACATAACTGCTATCTAAGTAATAGTTTGGTGTATTTCAGAATTTTGACCCAAAAATACATTTTCAGTGACAAACAGGATAAAAATAACATAGTCATAAAACAGTCAAGTAATAAAGTCTAAGTGCAAAGTTCTCAAAACTGTACCAAGTTCAGATCAAATTACACTTCTACAAATCAAGGTTTTTAATAAGATCCACCATTTCTTACTGAACATCACTGAACAAATGGCTAAAACTACAGTTATAACATGAATTTTGCACTAAAGTGCACTTAAATATTACTAGGCTTTTAAAATGAAGTGGCATAGTTGTCTTAGAAGAAAGAAATAACATGTCTTCTTCCATGTGCCTGCAACAAGAAGAGGAAAAATGAATACATAATAATAAGGCAGCCATCCATACAGTGGAAGGGAGCCGCCCAAGAAGCCAACTGCAGACCTTGGACTGTTCATATCCAAAAACATGAGAAAAAACATTGCTGCTTTTTTAAAGTAATCATTCTGTGGTATTTATTATGGCAACATGAGAACATTAATATAGTTTTTGTTTTTTTTTTACCAACAAGAGGAGCTATACTGAAACAAATACCTAAAAACATAGACATGACTTCTGAACTACCTGACAGGTTAGAGTCTAAAATTTTAACTGGAAGTTCATATCAAGGAAGATCAATTAAAAGGTGACTATGGTGTAATAATATCAGAAAGAAATGAGAATATGTTACTAGAAATATGGTATGGAAGAAAGGTGGTCCTTAAAAGATGGTGCTTTGATTTGGACAAGTAACCATCAAAGGCCTGTAGGTTAAATGTGTGGTTCTCAGTCCATGGAACCATTGGCAGGAGACTGAACTGTTTAAGGATACAGCAGTTAGAAGTCTTCTAATCATATTATGGCGAGCCCCCAAAAAAGAAATATTGAAACCCTGTCCCTTCTCCTTTTTCTCTTTCTGCTGCCCAGCTGCTAAAAGGTGAGCAGCTGTGCTACTCCATGAGCTCCCACAGACACTGCTATAGAATCAAATGCAGTAAGTCTGACTGTCTATGGACTGAAACTTTCAAAGCTGAGCCAAAGTAAACCTTGACTTTCTTTTTTAAGTTGTTTTACTCTGGCATTTGTTATAGCAATGTAAAGCTGCTTTAAACAAATAGAAGTAAAAGTGATCCAACTGTGTTCAAGTGTTAAGTGTTTTGTGAGCAATGAAATTGTTCACATAACTGAAAATATTTCTAAACCAAGAGCTGAGTGTATTAATTCCTCTTGAGTGCTTATAGCAAAATTCAAAGGAAACATTATTTCAATAAGGAATTAACAATACATATGTGAAAAAGAACAATTATAGGCAATTAAGATTCGCAGCTAAGTATGTACAAAATGAGAACTTGTGTTCTGGAAAGACCACAGAAGTATGGCTGAATACTGTTCCATGACAAGATTATGAGTCTTTAGACAATTTAGCAGGAGCCAGAATGGAGATGAGACTGGATCAGCAAAAACAATGCCAATGTGAATGGCAGGGAATGGGAAAGTGAACTGGAATGACTGGAAGATTGTGGAGCTTGTATTCTATAGGCAATATGTGCCATCATTCTTCAAAGAGAATAATGGTCTCAAATGTAATTCAGAGATCATTAGGTCGGCCACTCCTACCTCAGGCTTGGAGGCAGGGCTAATTTCTCCTTAGTTTCTAAGGCTATGGCTGCCTTTCTAATTCTACTGGGCCAAGATGGCCCAGGCTAGTCAGTCAGGGATGGTGGTGCTGTCCTTAGCCACAACAGCACAGCTGGAGCCCAGGGAGACAACCTGAAGAGGTCAGACTACCCACTAAGTAGTAGGAAAGTAGGGCTGAGAATATTCCTCCAGCTGGGTCTGTGATCCACAGTATAAAATAAGATCTTGGGCCTTAAGTGCTAATGGAATTTACTTCCCCAGCACGTGCACTTGCTTTGCAACCTCATTTCTTCCATTCCTACTTCTCCCTTTGGGACTAGGACTAGGTCACAGGACTAGGACCCTATAACTATTCTACCATCAGATACAGATACATAATTTCTTTGCTTCACAGCCCCCTAACTGAGTTGAGAACAAATTCTTTCATCAGGATGAAATACATGAGTTCTCATCTATTCTTGATTTAGATAATACTCACACAAGACTTTGGACTTCAGAGTTTAAAGTTGATATTGCAGTGGGTTAAGATTGTTTTTGTTTTTGTTTTGGGGGGGTGTTTTGTTTTTTATCTATTTACAGAAATTAATGTACTTAAGATAAGGATGTGGATTTCAATGGAAAAGAGATGGAAAGCTAAGTTGAAAAGTTACTCCTCAAATCTTAGGGGAAGCTTTGATTCCCAATGTAACCTTCTGGAAATAAGGCTTCCTCAAGATAATTAAAATGAAACGAACTCTTAACAATGAGGTCCTACCCCCAACCAGACTGGTGACTTCCTCACACATACACAGTGAAAAGCCTGTGAACATTGTGCAAAAAGACAGGTATATATATGGCAGTGAAAATAAAAGCCCTCTCTAGAGCATGACTATGCTGGTACTTTCAGCCAACAAAACTGTGAGGCAAGTAGTTTTCTTACTGCAATACCCCAGTCAACAGTGTTTCGTTATGGCAGGCTGAAGGAAGAGAGACGCTAAATAAAACATAAGCTGTAACAATTACAATAACCCACAATATTACATAAGTATATCTGTTTTGTTTCAGTTGCTTTTCAATCTAGACATAACAAACTTGGTATTCCTCTATACTGACCTCCGGGTCTCGATCAACCCATAAGGGAATTAGCCAGGCCAACCCTTGCTGAGTAGGAGCATGGTCTTCACTGTGACTACCCAAAGGCAAAAACCAAAGTGGCATCCACTCCTAGAATGAAAACCAAGGACAGAGAGAACTTAAAATAACTAAATTTTTGAAGATCAAAAAGTAAGAATGTATTTTTGGCCAAAATAAAGCGAATAAAAATCTTTGCTTTTCTTTCAACACAGGCTTTTCTCCCATGATTTAGCCAAACAAAGTCATTTTTCTAGTTAATGATTTTAACTGAAATAAATTTTTAAATAAATTCAGATACATGTAACTTCCAAGAAATGTTGTAACCCAAAATAATTATTGTCTTAAAGATTTTACTTTTGTTTATGTTTTGTGTGCGTGTCACACATGTTTGCAGTTGCCTGCATAGGTTAGACAAGAGCCTTGTATCTATACCCTGGAGCTGGAGTTATAGGTGGTTGTGAGTCGCTCAATGTGGGTGCTGAGAACCAAACTCAGGTCCTCTGGAAGGACGGCATGCACTCTTCACCACTAAGTCATCTCTCCAGCACCCACCTCCAAGTAAATAATTCTTCTTGTCTTATTAATAAGTCAAAACTAACATTTTCATGTAGCAAGCTCACAGGCTTGAAATGTATTAGACACAGCACATTCCTTTTCAAGCAACAGTTCAGATGACAGCAGCTTGTATTTTTCTTACCGAGCTTGGTGCCTGGGCCATCATCTCATGAGATAAGTGAAGTAAGCAAAGAACTGTGCTCTTTGTAACGCCTTTGCCCATGAAGGACATAGCATTTCCTCCACGTTCCACATAAAATGAAGTAATGACCTAGAAAGCAAGCATAAGATATTTTATGGTCGTTTTCCTCTTAAGTGTATAGAACAATAAGCATCTTTCTCCTAACTTAGCTAGTCCAACATTAGCCACATAAATTAGTAACAGTTCTATTAATTCATTTAACAATGACTGGAGTGGTAAATTTTACCATAGTTAAAAAACATTTTTAAATGTTTTCAACTTTGGGATTGGTTCAAAGAATGTTTATTTAGTACCTCCTAGAACACTTTTTAGATTTATAACATGAATATAATATTTTAAGTGCTGCAGCATTTAAAAAAATTTTTTTAATGTGTAGTTGAAAAGTACATGCAAAATTGCTAGCTCTACAAAACTCACTGACTACCAGGTTTATGATAAACTTTGTTAAATGCAAATAGAAATTTTCTTTATTTCTGAGTGACCGTAGATTTCTATTGCTCATTTGAGAATATGCTTATTATTTAAAAACTGGTCCTCATTTTGTTTCTTTCCCGCACATCAGAGAGCTCCGACACTCTCCAACAGGAATAGCACAGTAGTATTTCTCTTGTGAAGGGACACTCTTAACTAAGCTCAACTGCATCAGAAAAGTCTTGATGCCTGATTTAGAAAACTCTCTCAATTATGGAGCAATTGTTTTGGAGCATTTCTGTATGGATCACACATTGTTCCCCAAACAGGGGCTTGGTAACTCACTGTGAAGAGATTGCAAAAAGTAACTCTTTACAGATTATCAACTTAAAATTTAAAAATTCAGTCAGACAAAAAATATTTCTAGTTTATAGTTAATACTTTTTTAAAGGATGCTGTATTTAGACACCATACATTTGAAGGAAAATTCTGCTGTAAGTTCTGGCACCAACACAAGTGCAAATGCTGGTTAAGGCCACACTGCTTCTGTTCATGGTAAACCTCCACATGGACCATATTCCACCTCATCTCCCGGGATTCCTTCAGGGTTTTATTTGTTTCTTCAACCCATGCAGCAAAGGAAATCACATGTATAACATACATTACAATTGGCGGGCAAGGGATGGAGGATGAAAGTGTAAAGGAGTGGGAGGTTCAAGGAGGAACAGGGACAGAGAGAGAGAGCAAGGAAGGAGATAACACGATAAATGGGGAAATCACGGGAATAGGGAGAAACAGAGTGCTACGGAAGTCCAGAAGAGTCCACAGGGATGAACCCCCCTTAGACCACTGGAAATAATTGATAGAGTGCCTGAATTGACCTGATCCAGTGATCACAGGGATGAAATATGTTGCATATATATGCAAACGGCAAATATCAGATCTGCTCTATAGAAGCACTAAGACTTGATATTGAGAGTATGGCTCTTTCAAGAGGAATCGGCTTCAGTTACAGAGGAACCATTAATCAAATCAGCAGGACCAACAACAAGTCTTGCTATGTCTACTCGCATTAAGCTTTACTTTCTCCTTAATAATACGAGTTTAGACAGTATACAATAAAGAGACCCATTCATCTCATTAACTAAACAGAAAGTCCTAGAATAAATGTAACTCAGCTATAATTTCTAACAAAAGTGACTTCTTGACACTAACTTCCTATCAGGGAATATAAAGATATACATGTTTTTCTCCTTATTTTCAATGGAGCATTAAACAAACACCTGTTTATTCCAAATCAGTACTTATTAGTCATTTTTTCCAGAACTATGAAACATTAGAAAATAGGGAATATTTTTATCTATTTCTTGGTTAAGAAACTCTGCTAATGTTCATTATCTCAAGATATTGAACTTAGAATGAAGTTATTATCTTCTGATTGGATTTGTTACTTAGAATTAAACACTTTATTCTTCAATATCATGAATAGCTAATTTTGATTTCTAGAATTTGAAGGAGACCTGTGATCAGAAATCTTTCTTACATAATTTTAAAAACAAAAGTACATCTGACAGTTTCCAAATATAAACAGAACATTTAGCTTCTCTCCAAATGTAATTCCTCACATATCCTTGATCTGAAAAAAAGAATTATAAAGTTTGTTTTAAAGAGATGCACAGCAGTGCTGAAGAGATATCTCCGTGGTCAACTTCCAGCACCCACATCAGGCAGCTCCTGTAACTCCAGTTACAGAGGATCTGCATTCTCTCTGCACTTTTACACATTAACATGCACACACATGTATAAATGTAATTAAAAATAAATAAATAAAAGTGGATATATACCATAAAAAATTAATACCGCAAATTAGGTACCTCAGGTTAAACTGTATTTTAAATCCACGAGTAAAGCCAACTTTTAAAAAACTATTATAACCAATTCTCTAGCTAATATACCTTTGTAAAATAATCATGCCGGGCGGTGGTGGCGCACGCCTTTAATCCCAGCACTCCGGAGGCAGAGGCAGGCGGATCTCTGTGAGTTCGAGGCCAGCCTGGGCTACCGAGTGAGTTCCAGGAAAGGCGCAAAGCTACACAGAGAAACCCTGTCTCGAAAAACCAAAAAAAAAAAATAATAATAATCATATATTTCTGATCACAAACACCTTACAGCATGGATTAATGGGAAAGCTTACAGTATATCTCTTAATGTACGTAAGAAAAACTGTATTTTAAGGAGGCTACAGTAAAATTTGTACTGAATTTTATAATACTTCTGAAAAAAATTAGCAAAAAAATTCCAAGTCTGTTTTTTTAAATAGAACTAGTTGTAGGGAATAACAAACTGTAGATAACAATCACTGTGCTAAGCATTCAAATAGCCACTGGGAATGGAAATGGTCCAAAGACAAGTCTCATAAGCTAACAAGGAAATATGTAAAACAAAGAAAATACAATGTATTTAAAAGATTATATACTGAATGATATTGGCATATGTAAGTTTCTATAGGTAAATGGTCATCTACAGACCAGCAAACAATACTTATCACATAGCTAGGAGAAAGAAAAAAGGCTTACTAAAGGAAGGAAGCAGTTAAACCTTAAATTCTATGTAGTGACTGCTATCCATAAAAGATGGAAACTGCCAAATAGTCTTTGCTGAAAAGCTTTTTTGAGTGAGCAGTCAAATATAACAGAAAATTCAAAATGCAAAGAAAAATGAAAACAGAAAAACACTCAAAATGTAAGATTATCAAAATTTTTAACATGAATATAGGTTTTTAACACATCGGTTTAAAAAATAAAAGAAGGGCAAAAAGTTGGATGGGTAGAGAAGGAGGAAGAAGTTTGGGGACAGGGCAAACAGGATCAAAATACATTGTATAAAATTCTAAAGATAAAAAAAATTGAAATCATAAAAATACAATAAAATATATCTATTTTAAAAAAATATTAAGCTTAGAAGTTCATAGCCAGCTTCTAATAGTGAAAGTGCATGAGAATCAACCTTCTGTCAGTTCCCTGGAGACTCCTAGGTGTTGTGATATTTTGTTTGTGTTCTGACCAATAAAGCTTGCACGGAGATCGGAGGGCAGAGCTAGCCACTAGTTAGTTAATTGTAGAAGCTGGGCGGTGCTGACTCATGCCTTTAATCCCAGCACTAGGGAGGTGGTGAGTGGAAGTGATAAGGTGGGATGGATCTCAGCCCTTTCTGTCTGAGGATGCAAGAGGTAAGAAGTCACTGATGGCTGCTCCTCTGCTTCTCCATCTTTCAGGTTATTACCCGATATTTGACTTTGGTTTTTATTTATAAGACTAATTAGGTTCATGCTTTACCTACGCTTTCAAATTCCAGAATAATCTCAGAAAATTCTGCTAAGACTTCCATCAGCTGGGCAGGTGCATACATGCAAGGCTGCCAGTACCCACAGAAACACTGAAAACTTTGCACAACCATATCCTTGTTAAATTAATTACATCATATTGGAAATACTTTGAGCCAAATGATGATTGCNAAATATAATTAAGGACATGCTTCTAATCTATTAAGAGACAAAAATGCTTACTTAAGAAAAGCTGGGGGGCGGCAGACAGAAATTAGTGAAGTAAGACCACATCTAAAAATATTGATAAGTAATACACTTTTTATAAGTGTATTCTTCTGTATAAGTGAAAATCAATAGANGAAAAGACTACAAAGAGGAACAAAGATGATGATGGGCCATTCCTTTAAAATACTAAAAAAAAGTTACCACTGGTGAGATAATGAAAGAAAAATAGAGAAAGGATAATTTATATCTGGATAGCAGGAACTATAAATGCACTAGATATTTAAGAGATAAATAATTTTTAGATNATGATTTTGAAAATATAGATTTTTTTATATTAATAATTTATAAAAATTAAAAAAAAATTTAATTCTGGAAAAATATACTAAAATAAACACAAAAAATAGTCTAATTGTACAAATATACTAAAAACACAACTCATAACATAATCTTCCCAAATAGAACATTCCAGGCCTGAATGATTTCATAAACAAAATTTACCAAAGTGAAGAATTAAAGGCATTTGCTTAGAAACTGGAAACAAGGTTAATGGGTAGAGTCAATAAATAAAGATTAAATTTTCATAAATAAACATGAATGAGAAAATTTTTTAAAATACATATAATATCCCCATTTTCACCAAAACCCAAAAATGTTCATAGCAACACAAACATCAAAACATTAAATGTAATTCATTGTTGCAGTATATAGATTACTATAAAAATTAAACTTCACCTATAAGCAACAAAATGAATAAATTTCCTAAGGATATGGTTGAATGAAACCAATCCAAACAAATGATTCCATTTGAACTTTTAAAAAATTCAGAAAACATTTTGTATACAGACACAAGATAAATAGTAAAACTATCAAGAATGAGAAAGAAAAGAAAAAGAGTACCAAGCAATCAAGATCCTTTGGGGAAGGTTACCAAAAGGAACATATTTGATGTTGCCAGAGTTGTCAGCTAGGTTCTATTTGGAGATTTGGGGGCAATCATGTGGGTTTTAATTATGGAATAACTCACTGGGATATTTAATTTTGCATATTTTCTGGACATGTATTATATTTCACAATTTAAAAGTTTAAACAGGGCTGGTGAGATGGCTCAGCAGGTAAAGGTAATTGCTACCAAGCTTGGTGAACCAAGTTTAATCTTATGACTCATATGGTGTAAGGAGAGAAAGGACTGCTGTAAATTCTCTGATCATCACACCTGTGCTGTGGCATGTACGACCATCACCCCACCCTGCCCCAATGCCCAGAGAAGTGAAAATAAAATGTTAGCAGGCTAAATGAAGAAAGTGAAAAAACAATCACTTCTATAGAGAGACTTAGGATAAGCCTTAGTTGGTCTTCAAAATGAAAGTACGCATATATAACCTCACGTGTGTTTAAAAATTAAAACATTTTACCATTATAAGTTATACTTATGCTGTACTATAATCTATCTTGAATATAACAATATATATACTGCATTTGTTCCTGGCATGGAAATAAAAAAAAAAATGATCAATAACCAGTATCTAGGTGTTAAAGTTGTCATTCTAACTTACCTCCAGGAGACCCGACAAGTACTTCCCACAAATCTCAAGTGGCTTTGAGAGAGAAGAGTGTGCACTCCACCCAGGGAAAGCAGTGAGATGAGCCATCCCTCCTAAGGTCCGCTCCAAGGCAGGCAAGCCATAGAAATGAGGAGCATCTGTGACTCTGAGGCACTGGAGCAGCTTCAGAGACAGCTGGGTTTGGAAGACGTAAAAAAGTTCCAAGCATTTCCTGTTCATAGAAAAAGAGGACAACTACACAGTAAGGACTCAGGGAGCTGTCCTTACTGACATACTGAGGAGGTTTCTGATGGTGCACTACATTAGAAATGTATGAATTAGACAAGATGGTAGAAAATATTCCTTCTGAAAATAAATTTTTCAAGGGACTCATAGAAAAAATATCAACAAAAGTAAGTCAGGAGAAATATAAGTAACAAGTACATTGAAATTAATATGTAAGTAGATATTAGCATTGCCACCCTAGTGAGGCAGAAAGCCAAAATTAAAAAAAATATATTTTTCAAGTGAATTTAACTTGCATATATTAATACTATACTTAAATTGCTGTCATTTAATTAAAATTTACCTTTTTCCCTAAAAATCTAAACACATAAGCAAAACTGGCATACATAGAACATTTTCTACTTAAAGAACAAATTCTTAAAATTAAATGCCTAGGCATGGATTCAGAAATACAATTCTTAGATTTAAAAAAAAAAAAAACTTTATATAACAAACTACTATAACTAATATAACTAACAAACAAAACTAAAATTTTTTCAAAATGACTGGTTAATAAGACTAAAACTGACAACTTTGACTGCATCATTATCTATTCCATCAGATGTATTTCTTCTAAGATTATTTACGTATGTCTCANTGGCGGACTGTTAAAGCATTTTAGAAGCACAAAAAACTTACAATAAAGCCAAAAGTTACTTAAATAAGTTCACTTCCTTACAAGGTCAACCACAAATCAATCTAATACTATTTAAAATGTTTCCTACCTTGTTTTAACATTCAAACCTCCTTCTCTCCCTTCTCCTCTTGCCTTCCACACAACCACCACGCTGGGCAGTACCCAGATGACTACCCCCCAGATATTAGCAATATAATATCCACTGTTTTTCTCCAATGAGAACCAAGTTTGCCTTGAGGAATTTTTATTTCATCTTCCTAAAACATGATTGTTCATCTTCCTAAAACATTATTGTGCTTATTTCACCTTTAAATTCACCTTATACATATACTTTCCTTTTTCCTAACTGCTTTTTATTGTTATCGTGGTTAAACTCAATAGCATAACTAATAACTTTAACATGAAGAAAAAAGGAATATAGTAAAAAAGGACATGTTCTCACAGACAATTCTTTTATTAAAGATTCATCGTACACTTGAACTGATATTTTCAAATAAAATTTTTTTTTGGTAACAGTTTAGTGTAACTGGTTTCTGCATGGAGGAGTAAACTCATACTTTATGGTAGATGTGCTCTTTGCCAACTAAATCCAAGATGTGCTATTTTGAAACTTATCAATGTCTCTGTAGTACTGTTCACTAATAACAATTAGTGTGCATTTGTGACTATGTATCTACTCACTCCCTTTCTTAAGCTGACAAAACCTTCTCATGTGGTGACTCTGACTCTAAAGGTGTATATGCAGACATTTAGGCCTGTGTGGTGTAACTGCACATTCTTCANTCACACTTGCTCTGCTTCCTTCAACTGCTATACTTCTCAGCATAAATGTATCCCATTGCATTTAAAAGAATAGATATATTTTGAAGATTCATTTAGAAAAAGAGAGAAATACATTTAGACAAGAATTCTTGTTGCTGCTATCTGATAAAAATGGGTAAGAACTTGCGTAAAATGTGCATGAATTTAAAAGTTCAAAAGCAAAGCCAGGGAGGTGAGATGCTTTAGCAGATAACTCAGCCACAAAGCAATCAATAAATGGATAGAGGAAAAAGGGTTTAAAAAATCATAAATAATGTATATTTTATTTATTTACTTATTTATCTTGGTTTTTCAAGACAAGGTTTCTCTGTGTAGCCCTGGCTGTCCTGAAATTCACTCTGTAGACCATGCCGGCCTCAAAATCAGAGATTTGCTTGCCTCTGCCTCCTGAGTGCTGGGATTAAAGGTGTGTGCCACCACTGCCCAGCCAATAATGTATATTTTAAAAAAGAAATTCTGATACAACCAATGAGTCAAAGAAGTAGCTGGGGAAATCAAAAAATGCTTACAGATCAGCAAGTAAGATAATCTACATGAAATAGAATTCTTAGAAATACAGAAAGTATTAAAAAGGAGTAAAGAAGAAATAGCAATCTCCATCAAAACTGTAATGACACTCTTCACAGACATAGATAAAAACCTCCTAAAATTCATATGTAAACATAAAATACCTCAAATAACTAAAGCAATTCTTTAAACGAAAAGTATAGTGACATAGTAACTGACTTCCAACTATTCATAGTTCCAAAAGAAAAAAGTAAACAGCATGGTATTGTCTTAAAAACAGATGTGTGGGCCAATGAAATAGAAGTTGTAGAAAAAAGCCCAAACAGCTATACCANCTTACTCTTGACAAAGGAACCAAAATCTAATTGTCAAGTATATTAAAGAAGATCAAAAAATTACAACTAGGCTCTACCAGAAACACAAACAGATTGAGCCTATCTGATGAATAGCCTTTATCTCTTAATTTAAAGAAGTAAGAAGTCAAGAAAAAAAGTACTAAGAAGTCTTGGAAATCAAAGAAAAGTATGCTTTATATAAATGAACCCAAATGGCAAACAACACAAATGGTACCTGTCCGTGACTGTCATGAAAACCAGCAACAAGGAATTGAGAAAAGCGATCAATTCTTTCTGGAGTTGCTGTCTGACTGCAGTCCGGACGTGATCTGTTTCTTCTCGTGCTTGTGACTCTGTCAGAACCAGCAGGTCTAATAGTGGGTTTGGATTCTAAAACAAACATTTTAAAAATATACTTATTCTCTGATTGATATGTGTTGCTTCCTATAAGTTTTTTGTTGGTATGTATTATCTAACTAGTAAAATTGGCAGCCCTAGGCTTTAACTGCATTCATAAAAACATTCTAAATTCGTCATGTCTTAATGTATTATATCAACAAGAAGAAAGTGCATCCATTACAAAGAACAGAGGGGAACAAATGAGAACAAAATCAAACAGAATGGAATCTGGAAGGGAAGCACAACACATAGCTCCATACTCTCCTCTTTGTCTCTGTGACTAGAAATATAAAGTGATTTATAATCATGTGTTTTACACAAAACTAAATGAAAGATCCACTATTCAAACCTTGGCCTTACTCATTACTAATTTTCTTTACACCTCGTTTTAATGGCTGACTGTTCCTCAACCATAATGACTTACAACACTACATATGGATACTCAATGGTTTATAACTTCCCTGAACTGCAACAAAGAGTGTACACACCCCTGATTATGACTCATATAAAAATTGTAAGCCATGAAGTCACCAAGACAAACCACTGTAATAGTTTTAAACTTTCCACATGATTGGGGGTGGGGGGGGGAGAAGGAAGAGAAGTACTGATCTATATGACTAAGCAGGATGTGAAAGTGAAAAGTTCCACAATATATAAGTCAATTCTGAAGGTTATTACTGCTATGTATTTGGAAATATAATAGGTTAAGAAGTGAATCAAACTTTATAAAATTTGTCCTGTTTACCAACTAAAAAACTTCAGCTAAAGGTATTTAAAAGGATTATTTCTAACAATATTGAGTGTAGAAAACATTATAAGATGCTNGATGGCAGCACGGCTAGACATATGGTACATTAATCATTTTGGTGTTACAAAGACTATGCTAAAGAGGGAAAAGACAAGATTTCATTAACTTTCTGAGTAACTAGAAGATTTGTTCTCACATCTGTCTTACAAATAGGCAATCTAATAGAAAAAGAGGATAAATCCTACAAATGCAGAGCAAGAGGCATCACACTCCAAATCTAGTTAATACTCCATTCTTAGCATTGTGTCACATCTCCAGTGCATATAATAACATACAAATTGATTAAATCTAAATGTAGCTACTGCTCTTATTAAATTCTTTGGGTAAAGAACTCAACTTAAAAATGCCTGCATTGCATCTATCGAAAAGAAATTAAGAGAAGAAAAATCTTCAAATTATTTATATTACAAAGCATGTTGAGAATACCTAAATCACATAGGTAAGTCTAAAAGTGTATCAGTGGAAAGAAACTTTAGCAAAGACCTGGGGTGGGCTGTCCTAGGTCTAATTTATATTACTATGCTTTATACCTAAGCAGTGCTTTTTTTTCAAGCTTTCTATTTTATCTTAAGCAAAAAATACCCATGGGACAACTAAAATTACCTAAAACATAGCTGACAAATCCATTTTCTCCCATGAATACAAGAATCAGGGCACACACTTAGGCTATTAAAAAAAAAAATCAATATATTTTCTATAGTATCATAGCCTAAAGGGTGACTCACATTTCTATGCCAACTGACTCCTAGTGGTAGAATAAACAATCTATTCATACTAAGATTCTCAAATGTCTACACTTATCAGGAAACATTTATTATGATATACAAGTAAAAATTAAACAGAAATTACTGATTGCCATAATGATATTAAGTAAGTATTCATCTAAAAGTAAGATTTGCCCAAGGACTCAATCCTACTAGTAAGCTATTTCTGCTTGCTGACTGCTGTGACTTTTCTCCTTCTTTATCTTCAATGCACATGTTAACATTCAAATCCAGTGAACTTTAACAGTATCATTTCTAAAACACAAGAAAAGCACAAGAGGGAGCAGGGAGGATGGTTCTGCTGATGTCTTCTGATCACAACTGCTTAATCTCTCACACCTCAAGCTTCTGTCTTTTCATATTGGTATTTTATCCTCANTTTAAACTAACTACTTGAGCCTTCATTTTGTCACTGCTGACCTCTAAAAAGGCAAACATTTGTACAGCAATGGCTCATTTTCTTTGTGCACATACACCTAACTTTACACCCATCAGCAGTCTGTGCCTGAAGGCTGTGCAATGCTTTCAGCGAACTATGGCACCAAGGAACAATACAGGAAAGTCAACAAAAAAGTAGTTCTGAGAAGCTTCCCCAAAGAAAAAAAAAATTACAGCCAGACTTTTATGAATTTCCATTTAAAAAATCATTCTGATAAGAATCTGAATTGGCTGTTATTAGCAAGTTCTAGATAAACAAAATAGCATTATATTAAGATACAGGAGAGTAAGGTAATAGTCTCAAAGAATTCTCAAACAATATGCTCCTTATAATAAATAAAGGGTAATAAAGCTCAAGGCAAAAATTCCAAAGGAGGAAAGTTTCCAGTCTACCCTCTGAAAATTAATAGATTTGTCTTTCATTTCCTATTACTATTCTTTGCCCAGATGAAGCATTTCTATCGGTCAAACCATAAATGACAAACCATAACAAAGTATCTGTAATTCAAAGGTCTCCCTAATTTATGAAAAGTTCCTTAATGAATGAGTGAAAAGAATGAAGAAAGGAAGGCAGCCAGCCAATTATGGAGTAGAACCAGCAAGAAATCAAGAAGCAATTTATAGAAAATGAAATAAAAAATTCCTCAAGTGAAACAAACAAAAAAAAAAACATCAAATACACACACATGCACACATTCATGAGCACATACTCATAAAATTGCCAACATGGCACAGCAACAACAATTCTACAAATTTAGTTTATAAATGTACTTGCACATGCACCATGAACATACTTTACCATGACCACTTTAGTATAGGTAAGCAAATCGCAAAATTAAAAGTTATGTGTGTTTTTTGAGTTAACAAATGATCATAGGCAGTATTAAGATAGATGTAGGCNTTGAATTATGAGCAAAACTGCCTAATTTCATTGGTTTAGATTAAAGAAGATTAAAAAAAACCCAAGTTGTATATAAACATTCCCATCAATTAGAATTTCCAAATTTCAACATACAGAACTTGGTATTCTTATAAACTTTGCAATAGACATGTTTGCCCATTTATAAGGTCTACCATCTTCTATAACAGGCCAGACCTTCTTTTCTAATTCCTGGGTACTTTCTTATTTTTGAAAAGGCTTACTAAGTTCATAGAAATATATAGATGAACAAAGCCATAAGCAACACAAAGTAAGCTAGCTTTTAGTGCCCTTAGCAAGTTTCTTAGAAACATTCAGCTAAATATAAGACAAGTAAAGGCTGGACAGGTAAATCCTTAGTAACCCTACAGTACAGACTGAGTGCCATTCACCCAGTTCTTTCCCACTTCATCTTCAGGTTTCCTTACTGTGGTGGTTTGAATAAGAANGACCTCCACAGCTTCATGTATTTGAAAACTTACTCATCAGAGAGTAGTACTATTTTCGAGGGATTAGGAGGTGTGGCCTTAGTGGAGTAGATGTGGCCTTGTTGGAGGAAATGTGTCACTGGGAGTGGGCTTTGAGGTATTAAAAGCCAAAGCCAGGCCATGGCTCTCTTGTCCTGCTGCTTGCAAATCTGGATGTAAAATTCTCAGCTACTTCTCCAGCACCATGATGTCTGCCTAAAGGCCACCATGCTCTCTGTCATGCTGATAATGGACAAAACCCTCTGAAACTTTAAACAAGCCCAAATTAAATGCTTTATTTTATAAGAGTTGCCATGGTAATGATGTCTCTTCACAGCAATAGAACACTGACTAAGACAACTACCTTTTTTGATATTTTGATATTTCTCTTTACAGTCCACAACCTAAAAGCAACATTCTATTGCTAAAAACAAAATACATATGTCATAGAACATGGAGAAACAGAGCTGGTCAGTTCAACTAGAAGCTTCACCCCTACTGACTAGCATTCACAGTTCTGGAAGGTGCTATAAGAAAAGTGATCATCAATCTTAGCCAGCTATTAACCATCCAAGTTATAAATAGCCACCTGCCAGTAAGATATACCAACTGGTACAATAGTGGCACAAATGTTATAGGAGTAACTAACCACTTTATTTTTTTTAAAACTGGACTAAAGGCCTGCTTCATGATATAGAATCTATACCTGACACTAGATTGGTTATAGGCCCTGTGGGAAAACCTACTACTATTATCTTGCTAAATGCACAAAGCAATGAAATCACTCCTAATGATATACTGCTATACCCACAGATCAGTGCATCTCTCAGCCCTCATCAGAGGAGCTTCTTTTTGCAGTAGATGGTAATGAACATACAGACCCACAACTGGACAATATACAAAGTGAGAGACTTTGGAGCACACAACTCTAAATGGGATGTTGTATCAAGGCTCAGGAACCTATGCTGAAGAGGACAAAGTTGTAAAAACCAGAAGTGGTGGAAGACTTCAAGGAAACTGTTTTCTAGACAAAAAGACTGATGCACAATGATCCCCAAAAGACTGTAGTAGCATGCACAAGACCTGTACAAGTTCAAGACAGGCAAAAATCCCAGCAGCAAGAAGAAGCAGGCACAAAGTCCCACCACTATCCAGAAGCTATCTGCAATTGTTAGCTGCTCGGAGAAGAGAAATTAGGTTTTTTTTTTTCCTTTTTGCCAATGGAAAGACACTGGGTATATCAGCCACTCCAGGGCATTCCCCATGCTTAGGAATAGTGGCCAACATACATAGGACTCCATGTGATCTTTTTTGGTTTGGTTTGGTATGTGTATGTTTGTAAGATGAATCTTAAAGGGTCTTATTAATTGAAAACTTGGATCCCAATATTGGAATAAATTCTGAAAGGTCAGAGAGACAGAACAAGCCACAGCCAACCTCACCTTGCAAACTCCTCAGCTGATCTTGTTTCCTCAGACTGAAAGCCTCTGAGTCCTCACCCGGATGGATCTCAGCTGAACTGCTGCTCAAAAGTCTCAAAGCTTAAAAAGCCTCTAGTTTCTGGTCCTCATGCCTTATATACCTTTCTGCTTCCTGCCATCACTTCCTGGGATTAAAGGTGTGTGCCACCACGCCTGGCTCCGTTTCCAGTGTGGCCTTGAA
>LZPO01045705.1:11366-24920 GCA_001675575.1 Neotoma lepida | reverse complement strand
ATGGTGGGACCTTCTCTTCCTGAGAGAATAATTTTAGTTCTTTCTGAGAATCAGAGCTTTAGATCTAGAAGGCCACTTTAGAGATTCTTAATCTTCCCACATTAACAGAAGAGGAAAAACACTCAGAGAAGTAAATGCCTTCTAGGGACTTGGGTGACATGGAGAAAAACTGGAGCAGAAAGATGTTATTGATCTAGTCAGATACTAGTTTCATTTCTTTACATCTTCCTGTCGCCATCCTTCTGTGGAGCTCCTCCATCCACTGAGAAAAACAAGGCCTCATAGAACAGCAGACAAACAAGAGCAGCAGAATTGTGAGCCTATCCTACAGCCTGGAGCCTAAGTTCTGGCCCATTCCTTCATGTCCTCATCATTTGCTAAGTGTCTCTGAAGTCAGCATTTTCCTAAGAACCCAAAAGAAAGGAATCTCAGTGCTCCAGCTGGCTGCCCACTTCTCTACCAAGGAGGCTGGGATAGAGGCATGGTGACAAGAGAACATGAAACCCAATCCATATGCAAACTAGCAGGTCTCCACATGATGGAACTTTAACGAGAAGCTCAAATTCCCTCACAACAAAAACTATGCAATGAATGAATATATTACAGTTACAAAATGTAAATGGCTTCTAACCTCCAGCATATTCTAATACTTGTCCAAATTTTCTAACATATACCAACATTAAATTGCCATTTTTCATGGAAGGGAAAGAATAGCCACAAATAGAAATGTACCGCATGTGAGCCTCCATTGTGTTAAGAGTTTTACAAGGGCACAACAGGATGTCCTAAGCTTCACACTAGGAGAAGGAGCTTAGGCACCTCAGTACTTCCTCAGTACTTCCCAAAGTACTGGCTATGGAATGAACCTGGGAGGAGGCAGGCAATGCTTCCACTGGCCTCCCATTACAGAGTCTGACCACCAGAGGGCAGGCGTGAGAGCTCTTTCCTTTCTCATCTCCATGCCTGTGCCGTCAGGCTGCAGCTGGGGCTTTCTCCAACAGGAATTAGCAGACAGAGCTGGCTTTGCAGAAGGACCAGGAAAACATAGGCAGGTGGCAAAGGAAAGGTGCTCATCATCATGATCACCACACAAAGGGCCTAATGTGGTTGCCAAATCTACCACTTCACCTAGGTACAAGAGGCCCATTTTCTACTTGGTTCAGGAGACAAAAGCTTGTAATTTATGGGTTTGCAATCATACCTGTGGAAATCCAGGCAGGTACCCACTTAAAATGTCAAATTCTGGCTTTAAAATAGTAATTGCATAGATTTTGTTTAAAGAGGGATGAGGGAGGGACAATTGAAAACTCTGTGGGATAAAAGCCAGGCAGTCTGTGCCCATGGATGTGGCAGTGGTGAGCATGCAGAATCCATCTTGGCTTTACAATATGGTAATGAACATTAAAATGTATGATGATTATTCAACAACCTTATTAGCCAGCACATGAGATGCTTGCTTCCACATTTATCTCAAATTCTGTGTGTGGTGCCTTGCCAAGCAAAGGGAAGACTTAGAGACTTTGTTTCTTGAGTACTATAGTAGGCATGGTGTAACCTACTGCTCTCTTATTGAATAATGATCATCTCATTTCTGAGAAGGAGATCAGTCTTTCTCTTTAATAAAGGCCATGGTATGAAAAGTGTTGGGATCTTGTTTCCATTCTTTTTGGTTGTGAAACATGCAAGGCAGCAGCAGGGACTTGCTATGCTTTGGGTCTTGAATGTCTCCCAGATGTCCATGTTAGCCCTGNTTCACAGTTTGTTGCAACTGGGAGGTGTTAGGAACCTCTAGATGGCAGAGTCCAGTAGAAGGTCTTACGTCAAAGGCAGCTTCTCTTAGAGGTGCTGATGAGTCTCTCCTTCCCATTCTTTAAAACTCCATCATGTAGAGACCTGCTAGTTAGCATACAGATCAGGTTTCATGTTCTCTTGTTACTATGCCTGTATTACAACCTCCTTAGTAAAGAAGGGTCTACCAAAGGGGGCACTGATACTCCCTTCTTTGGGGATCTTAGGAGAACACTGACCAGAGGATACGTGGCAAATGTTGCTGACCTAAAGGAACAGGCCAGAGCCCTTTCTTTCACATCTGGCTATCAGGCAAGCACGCTTTGTTCTTACTGTGCTAACACTGTGGGGATGAATGATTGCAGATTGAAGCCCCCAAAACAGTGAGCCAAAATAAATCTTTCTCTTTGAACTGATCTCAGGTATTTGTTACAAGAATCGAAGCTGACCAACTCAGTGGCCTCTTTTCAAGCCGAGTCCTCTCCATCTCTCATGTAGATCATGTCAATCAGTGACTCTGCCCTCTTCAGAGTCTCACTTTCATCTTATGGTTGCTGTGTAAGCTCTACTTGGCCTCTTAAGTCCAGCTGCTCCGTGGATTCCCATCTTTGGCCAGCATCTCAAACCCCTATGAAGTGTCTTCTAACTCTTCCTATAATCTCATGACTTCTCCTGGTCCTATATAGGGACAGCTTGGGACAGGTCACCCCTGAGCAAGCTCTGTCCAATGTTACTGAGCAGATGAAAAATTCAGTGAGGCAGATGATGAGAAAGGTATCTTCATCTAAAAATTTAACCTCAACTCAGAACTGCTTATCTATTCCTGTTATGGGCTGTTCTCATGTGCCCTGTTACTACCACAATCTAGAAACCCCAGAGTTACCTTCAAGTCCATTCTGGGTAATGAGAGGGCAAGTGTCTTATGCAATCATTTCTAGAACAACTAACAAACCTAACTAGCCCTTTCCTTGCCCTCCAATGCTTCTGCTTTGCTTCCACCTGTAACTTGTCAATTAAGACCCAGCAACATACTCTAATTTAACATTCTTCCTCAAGACCCCATCCTGCACTGTGTTTCTCTATGACAAAAATCAGACCACATTCCTTTTTCACTTACAAATCCTANAAGATCCAACTACAAGTATGCATGATCCTTCCTATACAGGCAACTCGTATACGCTTCAGCATTCCCTCTTTGCTCTCACAGTCTCATGTCTATAAAAGCTGATCCCTTAGCCTGGATAGTCTTTGCCTCTCCAACTCACTCCTTACACACTTGCTGAGATTCCTGTATGCCAGGTTCTGTGCTCATGACAATGGTGGCAAAAGGATGATTAAGCTTCTTTATACTCACAAAGTTCAATGTTTTGGAGGCAGATATAAATGAAATCACTTCTGTTACATAGGTTAGGACTAGAACAGCCATGTATGACATGCTGACTGGCTGGCTCATGATAGGTAAGAACTATCCTCTACCACATCTGGGGGACACCCTGGCTTATCCCTGCTGTGGTCCCATGGCTCTTCTGTAGCAGGTAAGGTGAGCAGCCCTCTACCCATGCAGTAGGTCATATTCCAGCCAAACCTGAAGTGACCATGTCAGAGAACAATCCAAGAAGATCAGAAGCAAAACATCACATACACCTAATGCCCCCAACTCATTCTTTCTTCTAATCTTACTAGGATAGAAAAATATAATTAATTCTGTACTTTAATTATTAATTCTGTACTTCAATTAAGTTGAAGATATTCATTCCCTGTTACTGCTCAAGATTAAGGAGGGCAGAACAAGATGCAAGGTGCTGGTGTAGTTGGCATTTCAAATCTACAACCCTAAAAACAGACATTGCAAAAGTAACAAACAAAATAAAACAAAAACACCTTATAGAAAATCAAAGATGTGTTTAATGACAGGACAGGATGAAGTTGGTAAGACAGTAAGAAAATCTATGGGACAGAAGAGCTGCTTTCTCCCTCAAACTGCAAGGGAGGGTGAGCTAGAGACATAAGGAATGCTATAGAGCAAAAGAGACTTGACAGATATGACAGCCACTTGGGATGGGTGGGCAGCAATTCAAAGAAAATTGTAAAAATGTTAAGTCTAAGGTCAGGGAAACCTGAATGAAACAGTATCTAAGGACATGATAGACCACTGCTCTTATGAACTCACAGCAGCTGTGGTTTCTGCACAAGACCGAATACAATCAAGCTAGCCAACATTCCAACAGTTCAGTTTCAGAGGTGAGAGTAAAGAACAAAAATAAAAGGATGGAGCTCTGGGTTCATGCCCCACTGGGCTCTTCTCTTCAGAGTGGGTCCCTCTCTGGGGTAGAAGTGTGGCCTACAAAGCAGAACACCTGTGGTCTGATTGCTTCCCAAACCACTCTGTGATGCCACGTTGTATATAAACCCATGTACAGTGACATGTATGTTATACTATAAAAGTCACAGTGATAGGATGAAGGAGGGGGCAAGGAAACTGTCCTTGTTGCTTCCTCAAAGTCCTCACAAGTTCACCTCATGTTAGATACATTCCCAGAAGCAAAGTAATCACATAGGTGGTATACCTGCTGAGGGCATCTATTTGGAAATGGCCAAGGTGACCCATTTCAGCTACTATATGGCTGTATTTTAGTCTTAAACTTTTAGACTAGTGTCCAATCTTAACTTATTAAGAAAATGTTTATAAACATCTAAGGAAACTTAGTGTACAAGAGAATCTTGTTTTTGTATTTCAGTTTCCTTAAAGACAGCTAAGAAGTTCAGCTAACATTCTGGGGTGTGAGAGTAATAACTTACCACACAAAGAAGCCAAAATACAACATAGAGTATCTGGGTCTTAGAGAAGAGATCTTGTCCAAATTTTATGCAAACAATAGCTTCCAGGAAACCAATGACCCTAAGCAGACAAGGAGCAAGAGGTTCAATGTTAGTTCACCTTATTAGAACATGTTCATTGCCAGAAACATGCAACAGATGAGTCCCAAAGCCAATGGTCAAGATTCCTGCTCCAGATACCGGAAACAGGTCCTCTACAAAATGACATAGTTCTTCCCCACCACATTTTTTTCTGGAAATATTTTTCTCTTCCTTTTTCTAAAATCTTAACTCACTGTTTTTTTAATATCTAGAAACACCCAGCATCACCTGAGAGTGGGCCCTCATGCCAATTTAGGGACCTTCTAAAGCACAAAGAATCCATTATCTTTGAGAGGTAGTTCAGTTTTCTGGTCAGAGTCCAGCTCCTAAAGAGCTGGTTGTTGTGGGCTAGAGACTGCTTCCTCTACCCTTCATCTGCTGTCTTCACATAGTCTTTGGCATACACAGATAGCATTAGAGCCCCCTAATGGAGGCTGTCAATACTTAAAGCCATCAATCACATTCCCTCCTAGTCTTTCAAGAGTTTCATGATTAAATATCCTTTGTTTTACTGATAATATAAGCATTTTATTCTCTCTTAACTTAAGCAATTTTGCTAAGAACAAAAAAATGTTAACACACATGCAAATAATTAATGACTTCCATTTAATTAAAACATTAAGTACCAGGCTCAGAGGTTAGAGATAAGAATGGATGAGGTGAGGGTTATGAGTTGGGCTAGAAAAATGGCTGAAGAATACAGGTGTTGAATAATTCCACTTTAGAGAATCTATGCTTAGAACAGAATCCAGACAGTCAATCATTGGCACATGAAGAACTTGGTCCCCTGTCCATAGACAGACAAAAATCACAGCCATCATCAAATACATGGCTGGTTCTAAACAACAGTGTTTGCAATTAGGCCCATTTGAGAAAAGCAGAAAAAATTAGCAGAAAGTATTCTTGATACTATCTTCTAAAGCTTGGGATTTTTTCACTGTATGCATCCAAACAAAGTTAAATGGTAGCCATCTGGAATTACTGGAGACCACTGCTCCTTAATTATCACCCCTTAAAAGCCCATGCTTAAGCATCATTTAAACTCATAAATTCTTACAAAAGATTTAGTATTCCAATCTTGAAGTCTAGGCCACAATTTAACACCAGATGGCAGCAGCTACCTTTTACAGCTTGAGCCTGTGGTGCTGGTAAGAGTCACGGAGTCACTTGTGAAGGGACAATGAACAACAAAGCTGACACAAGTGTCAGGACACAAGTGTGAGTATTTTCATTTCAGTCATCAAATCATCCTGAGCATAGCATTAGAGTTCTGATTGTTCACTCAGATTTGAGTACCTTTTCAAAAAGCATGGTGTTATGGTTTACATGTAAAATGTCCCCCTCAAGAAGCTTGTGTTTTATATATTAATACTTGGTCTCTAGCTGGTAATGCTGTTTTAGGAGAATCTGGAACCTTTAGGAGATGGTGCTTCACTGGAGGAAGTGAACCTCTGGAAGACAAGCCTTGAGGTTTATAGCTAGCTCCACATCATGTCCTCTTTCTGTTTCCTAGTCCATAGAGATGTGAGCTCTTGCTGCCTTGACACGCTCTGCTACCTGCCTTCCCCACCATGATAGAATGCATCCTCAACGCATGAGCCAGAGGGAACCCTTTCTCCCTTAAGATGCTTTCGCAGTCATTNGGTCACAGCACACACAGGACTAGCTGACTAGAGCCGGCAACAAACCATTTCCAATTCACTCACACACACACACCATTTAAACAAAAGCCTCATAAAATAATTGCAACCCTCATTAAATAAAAATTACAGTAGTCTCTTGTTTTCAACTAAGCTCTTGCCTCAGGTTCCAATAGAGCAGGCTAAAAGTCAGGATGGATTCACTCAAGCCAAAGAAGTTTCTGTCACCAAGTAGAAACCAAGGTATTTATCTGATTAAGGAACTGAGATTAGGGATTACAAAAATTCAAAATGTGCCAAACAGGCCAATTTCATAGGCATAAGGAAGTTCTTTCTACCTAACCCTATAAGGAAGGTAAGTTGAAGCAACCGAATGTCAACAGTAAATTATTTGTCTATGATTCTGTTTCCTTATCTTTATCTTAAAGAGCATAATGTTGTGATTATCTTTCTATTCTTTGTTTCTGCTTTCTCCCCACTCTTTAATCTCCATTAAAATGGACCTATACTCCTCAGTTTATTGGAGCACTTGTCCTACTTTACAGAATAAGTGGTCTACAATTCTAGAAAATAAGAGCAATTAAGATCTTTAACTAAATTGTAATTTGTCCTTTGACATCTACTTTGGTAGTTTTCCATTCTGCTTCATTTTTACTTTATTTTTCCTTCGTTTTTATTTTATATGTATAGGTGTTTTGCCTGCACGTATGTCTGTGCCTGAGGAGACCAGAAAAGGGCACTGGATCCCCTGGGACTGGAGTTACAAGTTGGTCCTGAGCTACTGTGTGGGCGATAAGAATCAAACCCAAGTCCTCTGGAAGAGCAGCCATCTCTCTAGCCCTCTATTTTGCTCTTAATTGCTGATCAGGATCTACTCAATGGGTTTCATAAAAACCTGCAAATTTTTCTTAACACCGGCATGTCCAGGATATCAGAAGCCCCAGTTAAGCCATTATCTGCATACATGGAACACATCTCAATAAGAAAGTGACAGCTGAGTTGAGGAACTTGTCTGACTCCATTTTAAGGCAGGAGCCATTATGCTGTATTGTTAAACATAAGTTTCCATTTACCATAAAAGCTGAGTTGCTGCTTTTCAGTCTGTTTTCTGGAGCCTGACCTGCCACAACCCATGATCTCAACTTGTTTTTTGAGAACACCCCAACCCTCCATAGCCCCACTCCACATGGAGACAATATGTGGTTTTGAGATTTTTCTCTATTTTCTTATTGTTCCATTGTCTCTATTCTGTAAACCTGTTTTGCAACTACTCATAATTTTACTCCTTAAAAGAGGCCCAAGAAATGGACTACGGCCTGGTCTCTTTAACTAGACTTAGGAGGCAGTTGCTAGCCAGTTCTTGTGTGTACCCCAATAAAAACCAAGCTTCCTTCAAATTTGTATCAAAATTGTGGTAGTGGTCTTATTCTTGCCCAATGGGATTAACATTTTCTGAAGGCCTCAGCAAGATCAGACCACCCACCCAAATTCTAAAGCTGGACCCTCACTCCAGAACTCCAGGGCAGAAGGGTCACCTCAAGAGGTGAACATCTTGAGAGGTTCCAAGGCTCTGAGGTGTGCTTTCAGTTTCAGGGACTATTAGAGTGAACCGCTGTGCTGAGAAAAGCAGTAGGCCTCTACAGGCCTCCCTGGTAAGCCACAGTCTGGTCTGGTGAGGTCCTGATCTGGGATGGGAGGGTGTTCGACAGAACCTCAATATTCTCCCGTCCAGGACAAAAAGCAACACGTAGCACCATCCACCTGAGGTTCCTGGTCTGGTTTTATGTCCCATTTGTCTTTTTTTTGGGGGGGGGGTTCATTTTTACTGCTTCTGTTCTGTCATTTGTACTTTCTGTGTTAATTGGTTTATTTACACATAGGGTGACTAAACAGACAGACAGTACGGATAATAAGCCTGACAGACCTCTAACCTATGTTTTAAAGAATTCTGACAAATTTCCCCCACTCTAGTCAAGGAGCATTCTGATTATCCTCTCACCAAGAGCTGCCTCTGAACATTCTGTGAAACTGAATGGCCCACTTTGAAGTTGAATGGCCCTGCCCAGGCACTTTTGATTCTCAGATATCCTGGGCAGTGGTAAATGTCACCCTTGGTAAGCCTGGCTACCTACATCAGACTGGATTGATATATCTTGCCTTGGGCTGAAGCAACTTCCAACCTCCTACCCCTCATGAAGGTCTGTATGGTTCACAATGGGCAAGGTGGCCACACCCTGATTGTCGGCACATTGGCCCTCTGAGGGTCTGTAGCAGAGATGCAGGAGCCCTTTCTGAAAACCTTTCTGCAGAATTTGCAGAAGGAAGAATCCCTTCTCCTTCCATATAACTTTACCACCGCATCCCCTCCTCACCTCAACCTCCACTTTCACCGCCCCAGTCCCACCATCATAGCCTCATTATGCCCCCCATCCACATCTACTCCTACCCCACCACCTAGTTCTTCCCAACCTCCTCATCTTTTCTCCCCTGGCTCTTCCCTACCTCCCTCTATCTGCCCCCCTCCAGCTCTTCCCTACCTCCTCCTGTCTTTCCCCTCCACACACCAGCCAGGGATCCCTATATAGTCCTCCTGACTCCTCCTCCAATTCTGGTTCTGGGGTGGCACCTCCTTTGGTCCTTGCTCCCCTATAGCTGTTCACTAAAAATCACTACCTGTATGGCCCCTTCTCCACTACAGATCTCTACAACTGGAAGAATCAGAACCCCCTTTCCATACTAACCCTGATTCCTTCATTTCTCTAATTGATTCTATCTTTTTCAATCATCTCCCCACGTGGGATGACAGTCAGCAGATTCTCCATACTCTTTTCACTATTGAAGGGAATGGATTCTCACAAAAGCAGCTGAAGCACTCCCCAAAACAGCTTCAATGGCTGATGACCTGAGAGTAAAGGCAATTGACAACAGTCTGTTAAGACAGAGACCCCAATGGAACTACACCTCAGAGAATGGTAGGAGGTCACCCAGTGAATACCACCAGGTTCTGTTAGAAGGGATGAAATAGCATCCCAAAAGCCCACTAACATATCTAAGTTAGCAGATGTGAAACAGAATCCAGGTGAATCGCCCTCAGCTTTCCTGGTNGTCCTGGACACCTATTGGCTATACAGCCCTATAGTCACAGAGGACCTGGCAAATCTCAAGGCGATTAACCTGGCCTTTGTTGCTCAGTAAGCCCCTGACATACATGGAAAGATACAAAAGGTGGACAGGTTTGCAGGAAAGAACAGGTCAGAACTATTAGAGATAGCCCAAAAAGTGTTTGATGGCAGAGACAGCAAAGATCTTTTGATAAAGAAGATGGGGCATCCCACTGTGGCTGTGCAACAAGCCCCAGCCACTTTCAACTCTGCCCATGCACACCATGATAAAAAAGGGGAGAGCTTTACAAAAGGACCAATGTACATATTGCAAAAAAATGGGTCATTGGAAAAATGAACGTCCATACCAGAAACAGGTACCCCCAAATCTAAGCCAATCCTAGCTATGGAGGATTAGTGAGGCCAAGACTCCTTTGAACTAGGCCCCCAGAAGCCTATGGTAACCTTCACCATCAGGGGCTAACCTGTGAATTTTCTGGTGGACATGGGGGCTACTCATTCAGCATTATAGGAGCCCTAGGACCCTTTANTGACCACACAATAGAGGTAATGGGGGCAACAGGGGATATCAAAGAATATAAATGGACCACTGACAGGGCTGCTAACCTAGGACAAGGAACTGTGATTCATTCTTTTCTTGTTATTTCTGAATGTCCCTACCCTTTAATGGGANAAGACCTCTTGAAGAAGCTCCAAGCAACAATATCATTCTCAGAAGACACTCCTAGGTTGCAATTGGGAAGCCCTGCTAAGGATTTAACTATAACCTGCCCAATGAGGGAGGAATATCTGCTCCTCCAAAATCTAACCCAGTTCCTGGAAGGGAAATGGAAAAAGTTGTTGATACAGAAAATTGTTACAGTTTGGGCAGAGGACAATCCTCCTGGCTTGGCAAAATGTGCCACCTGTNATAGTGCAACTAGCAATGCCCATTCAAGTCAAGCAATACTCTATTGGTTTGGAAGCCAGGGAAGGGATCAAGGCTCACATCAGGTGCCTCCTTGAAATAGGCATACTTACTCCTTGCCCGACAATCTGGAATACCTCCTTATTGCCTGCCCCAAAGCCTGAACTCAGACTAAGGCCCAGTAGGACTTGAAGGAAGTGAACAAATAGGTAGAATCCATTCACCCAACATTCTAAATCTCAATATTTTGTTCAGTTTATTACGACCACAGCATAAAGTTTTCATTGTATTGGACATAAAAGATGAACTCTTCCCTATCCCCGTTAGAATTAAGTCAGGCCATCTTTGCATTTGAAAGGGCCAACCCTAAACTGGGGATCCAGGGACAATCTGGACCAGACTGCTTCAAGGGTTCAAAAACTCTCCCACCATCCTCTATGAAGCACTCAGTCAGGATTTAAGTCTCTTCCATAGTTAAGTACCCCGAAGTAACCTTGCTTCAATATGTGGATGATTCATTATTGGCTAAAGATGAGAAGGACTGTCTGAGAGCCACCAGAGACCTTTTTGGTCTAGCCCATTTAGGATATAGGGTTTCTAAAAAAAAGCCCAAATTGGCTCACTCCAGGTTACCTGCTTAGGCTATGAACTAACAGCAGGGAAAAGATTGTTGTCCTAGGCCCACATAGTGGGCCATAAGGCAAATCCTAACTCCAACCACCAAGAAACAAGTTAGGGAATTTCTGGGAGCTGTTGGATATTGCTGTCTTTGGATACCTCGGTTTGCTGAAATTGCTAAACTTTTGTACTCTGCTATGGCCAGGGACAATACTTCTCCTTTGGAATGGATTGAGGAACATGAACAATCCTTTAAGAACTTAAAAGAGGCCCTTGTACAGGCCCCACTTTAACTCTCCAACCCCTTTCATCTCTATATCCATAAAAGAAAGGACACTGGCAAGGGAGTCCTGACTCAGACCCTGGGTCCCTGGAAAAGGCCATAAAGTCCTCCTTACATCTCAAAGAGACTGGATCCTGTAGCCTCTGATGACCCCCTTGTGTAAGAGGAATGGCAGCCACCATAATTCTCGTAAAAAAAAAAGTTGACATGCTCACATTGGGACAGACTCTAACTGTAACAGCTTCACACGTTCTGAAAATCCTGCTGAGGGAAGCCTCCAGTGGCTGTCAAATGCCTGTCTGACTTAGTACCAAGGCTTTCTTTTAGATAAGGATAGACTGGCCTTCAATAAATCCTTGGCCATCAATTCTGCCACCTTGCTGTCAGATGACAATACTGAGGAAACAATCCATGACTGCATGGAGATGCTGGATGTCATCCAACGTATGTGACAGGACCTGACAGACACTCCTCTTACCACCAGAGATGTGGATTTCTACATGGATGGCAGCAACTTGATTGAAAAAGAAACCAAGTATGCCAGGGCAGTGGTGGTCACAGACCAGAAGGTGTTCATTTGAGCACAAGCCTTGCCCAGGGGCACATCTGCCCAGAGCGCAGAAATAATTGCTCTGACTCAGGCTTTAAGATGGGTTGAAGGGCTGGGCAGTGGTGGTGCGTGCCTTTAATCCCAGCACTCACCAGGCAGAGGTGGGCGGATCTCTGTGAGTTCAAGGCCCACCTGGTCTACAAAGTGAGTTCCAGACCAGCTAAGGCTGTTAACACAGAGAAACTCTATCTCAAAAAAGCAAAACAAAAAAGTAGGAAAGACGGGCTGAAGGAAAAAAGGTGAATATCTACATAGACAGCAGATACACTTTTTGCCACAGCTCATGTTCATGAACAGATATATAAAGAGAGAGGCTTAGTCATCTCAGAGAGAAAGACTATTAAAAATAAACATGAAATTGTGTACTTGCTAGAGGCCATCTGGTTGCCAACTGAACTGGCCATAATACACTGGCCAGAACAAAGACAAAACCCCCAAAAACTCAAGGTGACAACCGCTGCTTTTGGGGAACCCAAACTGTCCTGGAACTATCTGCTATCCCAGAGCCCCCACTCTGCCTCAGTGACGATGTTCTTGAGTATGATCCTTAAGAGACCAAGTCATATTCTGACGTGGGGGCTTTCAGGAGAGCTGCAATGGATGGTGGATCTTGCCTGATGGAAGAATCTGCATGCCAAACGTACTGGGCCCAAACTGGCTAATGGCCTTGCCTCACACCAGGCACTTGTCACCTAAGATCTCAGAACTCATCTCCCCTCACATCTGGCTACCTGTACAATGAAAAACTTTAAAGCATTTCAGATCGCTGCCTGACCTGTGCCCATGTAAATGCAAAGGACATGCTTCCTCCAGGTTAACAGGGTCAAAGTACATTACCCAGTGATGTTTGGGAACAGGACATTATTGAAGTCAAACCAGTACTATATGGCTACAAATATCTGCTGGTCTTTGTTGATACTCACTGGCTGGGTAGAGCCCTTTCCATCCTGAGCAGAAACTACTCAAGTGGTAGCTAAGAAATTAATGGAAATTATTCCCAGATCTGGCCTCCTCATATTTCTGGGGTCTGATAATGGCTCGGCCTTCACAGCCAAGTTATCTCAATTGCTCTCTAAGGCTCTTAACAAAAATTGGAAACTTTGTTGTATGTATCATCCTCGGAGCTCAGGAAACAGAGAATGAATAGAACTTTTAGAGATTTTTAACTAAATATAGTCTTGAGACTGATAACTGGGTTGACCTCTTGCCTTAAAACCTTCCCAGGGTATGATGTACCTCCTACTGAGAAAAGTTCACCACATACGAAACAGTCTATGGGTGACCATCTCCCATGATCCCTCGAGTACATGACTGTCATCAACTGCCCCATTCCAATCTCTGAGTCCTTAAAAAGATTATAATTAACCTTGGATAAGATTTTCCCTCAGGTCCAGGATGCTCAACTGGTTGGGTACTGCCCACCAGATCACCCATTCCAACCCAGAGTAACTGTATTTGTCTGTAGCTTCAAACCTGGGCAACTTGAACCTAGATGGAAAGGACCAGAAAGGACCTTACTTTGTGATTCTCTGGTTGCCTACTGCTGTTAAGGTTGCTGGTATTCCTGCCTGGGTTCATCACTCACACTTCAAGAAGGCACCCAAGGAACCCACAGAAGAGGTGCCTAGCTCCCAGAGGTGGAAAGTGAATGAAAAAAGGCCATTACA